>BHDV01072430.1:98476-135334 GCA_005406045.1 Adoxophyes honmai | reverse complement strand
ACTTTAAAAAAAAATGTAATAGTTAAATTTGAAGATTATTAACAATGTATATTACTTGTTACTACCTAAGTATAGCTCTTAAGTTCTCATTTAAGGGAACATGTAACTTTTGTTCTTATGAGAATAAATTCTTTAAACCGAAACCGAACCATATTCCTTGTGGTTTTAATAGCTAAACTCTCTTTTATATTTCGTTAGTACACCATAATGGTATAGTGAATTATAAATTAATAGTAGTGCGACTAAGGAAAGAGGTTTAATTGTTTGCATTAGGTGAGCAACATTTCACTTAACACCTTTTCATCCATGTTTAAAAGTGGCTACGAAACATAAATGGTTTTGAATATATACCAATTCATGTGGTCTGCCTACCCCTGTGTAATTTGTCTTAATATTTATTTAGAGAGTTGTGTATAAATTATACAAAGCGACACAAATCAAAAAAATTCAAAATCGTTTTTATTACAAAAATCGCTTTTAAAATATCCATTTTATACCATACCACAAAGACACCCACTGAATTAGCGTTAAAAGAACTTTAAAGATTTGTCACATTATAACAACTTGAAATTTATAAAAACTTTTCAAAATTTTAAAAGTGGTCTCCTGTAAAAAAGAAATTTTGACTTGTGTCGCTTTTGTATTTAACCAGCGATAATAATGTATTATTAAAAACGGCCAATTTCAGTGTTTGCTACGTAAAATAAAATCTAAATATTTAAGTGCTCTTTAGAGAGTTATAAACACTAATTCTTGAATGCCAAGTTTAACAATAGACAGTTAGACAGCATTATTCGATGTATCTTAAAAATACACATGTAATTTAGACAATATGTATCATGGAAAAATACAGAAGTAATAGGTAATCAATCAATCAGTATTGTTATTTACTTTAAAGACTAGCTTTCCGCCCCCGGGTTCGCCCGCGTGGAACTCGGTTATATTGCGGTATAAAGCACAACTCTATAAGAAAACTTCTCGTTTCAAACGACTCACAGTGCCATCGATCTATCATCTATCGATCGGTCATCGATCGATATCGATCTATCAAGCAAACTATATTTTTGTTTTCCCTCGGGAACATCAATTTTTTCCGGGATAAAATGTAGCCTATTATATCCGGACCTATATCTTTACGTCTGCAAAATTTCAAAGCAATCGGTTCAGTAGTTACGGCGTGAAAGCGGAGCAAACAAACAAACTCACTTTCCGATTTATAATATTAGTAAGGATGGTTTAAGCAGCGTCCATAATATGAGTATTGCGGTAACTACTACCTATTTTCTGTTGCATAACCACTAGACATTAGAATGACGTATTTAGCCTCACCTTAACATTGTGACGACGACGGTGATCGACGGTTTAGCTTACAAGAGATAACAAATAGACCGCTGGCCCATGTAGTAAAAAATATGGGTCATCTGAACCACCAGGTCCTAGAATCTCTTGTCGCATGATTTTTGTACGGGGTTGCGGAATAATGGATTAGAAATGGCATTGAAATAGTATGAAACTGGTGCCGAATAAAATGTTGAGCCACAAAGTCGGATTTTCTTTTTATTTTCCGACTATTCCCAGGGTAAATTTGGTCGTTTGATATTTTACGGCACCAGTTTCATACTATTTCAATATCAGTTCTAATCCATTATTCCGCAACCCCGTACAAAAATCATGCGACAAGAGGACATAATCCAGGGTTGTACTTTTGAATTCTCAACTGCACTCAGTAGGACAGCTTACAAGTGACGGCATAGTGCTGAATCTTATTATTTTATGCCCTTAGTATATTATAATATCTTTCTAGATAGGTCACCTGGTGGTTCAGATGAACCATATTTTTTACTACATGGGCCAGCGGTTTAAAAATGAGAGATAATGTTTGGGCGTTTTGTCACTTTACTTTGTCTATAGTTACCTAAACCGTCGATTAATTGAATATTGAGGCATCCTGTGGTAACCATCATTTTTCTTGCTTGTCACACGTCGGCGACTGGTTGCTATCAAGTGAAAGGATTTGGTAGATATAAAAAACTCTTTTGCAGAAAATATAATTTATTTGTAACATTCCAATAGTTGGCTTATCACTATTAAATTACAATGTTTTCGTGGGAAAAACTAACAATTTACAAAACAAGGGAGGTATACGATACTTAGGTTTCTATCGGTGTACCTAAAGGAAATTTTAAAGCAACTACCTTATCTGGAAATTATTTCAGATTTTATAGAATGTCAGTGTATGGCCAAAATTTGTTCTTCCAAATATCATTGCCTCTTTGAACGTGAAACTACGAGAGACTCACTCACATTGGAACATACGGTAAAATCACTCTTGAAATCAACTTAAGATCTTCATTTTTTGAACCAGTCTGTAGGATTTCACTGAGTATTAGTTTCATCAAGTACGAGCAGTTGCACAAACTGAATGGTGGCCTTCATTGATGAAGGGCTACGAACTATCCTGAAGACAACTGTGTTGAGCTAAACTTGATTTAAGGTACGAATTATCTGCACAATATTTAATTTTCATTTATCTCATTGTTCACGGCTTATATTAACCATTAATAACGTAGCATTGAAAACGTTGGCTAGCAACAGCCGTTCAGGCGTTGAAGTGACGGCTGCCTTTAATAGTCGTCTGTAGTTAGTTAGTTAGTTATGCAACACTTACAGCCTTGGCAAGACTTGATCATCCGCGAACTTCCCATAGAAAAGTCAGACACTTGAATTGTTGTTTTTGTTTTTCACCATGCCATTTTGTTTTTTTTTTACAATGTTTTATTTTAGATGCATGCTGGTGACATTTGCATAAATGAAGCTTCGTTTTGACTGAAAGTTACGGATTTTTCTTCAAAATAAAATACAATGAGAATGAAAATTTCCCTAGTTTACAGAAACTGCCATAAATGTTCCGTATTTTTTAAGAGATCAGTTTGTGTTTAAAAATTATGAAACGAAAATAGGCATGCGTACTCGTTATCAAAGCTGCATTTACATCGTTATCTCTTTAACTGTTATTAGAACATATTATAAAATATTATATTATAATATAGAACATATCATAGGTATTATTCAAAAAGAAAACGTAAAAATTCAACTTAAAAACTTCAATAGCATTGAACCTTGATACGAGGTTTCTCAAGTTTCCTTTCGCGGCTTCGTCGCGTGACGTGCAAAACGATTGCTTTTAAACTAAAAAGAATTTTAAAATAAACTTTATTCTATTTCTAACCCTTTGTTTGAGCTCTAAGGTTGCAATTCGAATATAAACGTTCTAACATTTAAAAAAAAAACAGCCATTCTGTTAATTTAAATGAAATGGCCAGTTAATGTACGATAAAATGTGTGCAATAAAAGGCAATTTAAAAATTTTAAATTAAGAATGTTGTTACTCTTTCTTGGTTATGGGCATGACTTAATTATTATTTATTTCCTGCAGTCATGCCATTGTGTGTTAGTTCTCTATTTTACGTTGTATTTTTTGTTTGATGTGTTTTATGCCAAGTAGGTATTTTATGACTAGACACGCCCGCCTTTTGATGGCCTTCCAAAAATTGCTGGTAACACAGATTGACAACACTTAAGGGGGTGATCGACAAGCGAGTAAAACCGCGGTTTTAAAAACCGACGAGCCTGGCTCGGCTCGTTGGCACTGATCGACTGGCGAGTAAAACCGCGGTTTTGAAAACCGACAAGCCTGGCTCGTGGCTCGTTGGCACTGATCGAATAGTACGTAGTACGTACGTAGATCCATTATTTAATTGTAACACGGACTGAGCACGTTACGAAGTAGTAGTTCAGTTTGTTTCCGAGTAGGTAAACAGCTCTTCTGGTGCACGTCCGTCCGAAAACTGACGTTACTGACGGACGGCTCGGCTCGCCGGTGGTGATCGACACGCGGTTTTGCGTGGCGAGCCGAGAAAAAATATAGCAAGACGACGAGCCGCGAGCCAGGCTCGTCGGTTTTTAAGACCGCGGTTTTGCAGTGATCCACTGGCGAGCTTTACCGACGAGCCACAAAACCGTCGGTTTTACTCGCCTGTCGATCACCCCCTTTAGAATCCTAGTCTTATTCAAAACTCTGCGTCAAAAGAGTTAACAAGCACCAACTGGTATGTTCCTCTATTTTGCGCACATGTTCTTGTCTGTACGCACGTTTGACGTTTGCCAAAATACTGTCCGTAGAGTTTAATTGTATTTTTTATTTTATTTAGTAGACGGGTGCTAAGTCTAGTTTTATCGTTCCCATGATCTTTAAAGTGATATTAAATCCTTGTCAGACTACCACGATAAATGTCAAAGAAAGCATCTACATTGCATTGCTGTCACCTTTTAGCTATGTTTTTGCTACTGGCAATCCTGCCCTACGTGATTCGCTGCAGGCGTTAGGAATACAGTCGCGATTCGAAATTTGAATATTCCTTTGATGGAGTGTTAGGGTTGGCACAATTTAAACTTCTCCATTATAAGAATATTGCGTTGGTTATACAGAGTGTCCCGTAAATCGCGGCTAACCCTGACACCGGAGGTAGGTCGATCTAAGAACTATCGAACCTAACATGACCTCAGTAAAAGTTGGACGGTTTTCGAGATATTGGCAATTTAGTATTTTTGTCGAACTTCGCCCGTTTTTCACCTCTCAAGTGCCATAATTTGTTTAGATAGCTCTTTATCCTTATTTTTTTATTGTATCATAATCACAAATAGTTAAATTTAATAATAGGATTGGGTGGTGTATTCGGGTCAGAGGGCGCGAGTCTGAACATTTGTTGTACAGTTTTTCTAATTTTAAAATAAATCAATGAAAATTACATTGTTTTTGTTATTTTTAGAATTTAATCTGCAATAATGACCATTGTCCTAAGTTTTAAATGCAAATGAGTTATTATTTTTACAACTTGTTATTTCTTAAACAGGTGGTAAATAATAAAGAAACCACAATACGAACCAGAGACAACTACGATATTAATTCCACCAAGAAGCGGCGACTAACGTGGTTCTACATTTTAACAAGTTTAATGGCACTTTGACATTGTTTATCGTTTTAAACATTAGTATTTGTAGTTGTAGTGACAAAACAGATACATAATCTGTGAAAATTTTAATGGTCTAGCTATCACTGTTCTTGAGATACAGCTCGCAAAATGGCGACTACTAAAAATGGCCAAAATATCACGTGTTTTCTATGGGCGCTTCCCTTAATTATTATTACTATTTTGATTTAAGTATTTGTTGTTATAGCGGCAACATAAATACGTCATCCCGGAAAATTTCAATTGCCTAGCTCTTATGGTTCTTTAGATACAGCCTGGTGAGAGACGGACAGACAGACAGACAGACAATGAAGTCTTAGTAATAATAAGGTCCTGTTTTTACCCTTTGGTTACGGAATTTTAAAAATTCCATATTGCAGAAAATAATTAACAATCTACGGTACCTAAATCAAATAATTAGCGACGGCTTACATTCAATGAAACTTGATGGTACGTTGGCAAGATCTTACGAAATCTCTTAATTTACCAGCTTAACCATCAAGTATTATACCTTTTTGAAATTAGCATAGCATACGCAAGTTTTTAACGTAATTATTTCTTGTGCGGTCTAGTTTTTTTTTTTTTCAGGAAAGGTGATCAAAGGCCAACTTATTGTTTTTGTTGATCATTTATTTTACAATCAATTAGTAATTACGTTTCACTGGTATCTCTCGCACTTTTTTAACAAAATAACACTGCCTTTATTAAATTTAACTATTTGTAATTATGATACAATAAAAAAATAAGGATAAAAAACTATCTAAACAAATTAATATGGCACTTGAGAGGTGAAAAACGGGCGAAGTTCGAAAAAATCCTAAATTGCCAATATCTCGAAAACCGTCCAACTTTTACTGAGGTCATGTTAGGGTGGTTCGATAGCTCTTGAATCGACCTACCTTCGGTGTCAAGGTTAGCCGTGAGTTATGGGACACCCTGTATGTATAAAAAATCGTTATTTATGATCGTTATAACTGTTGATGCAGAAAAAGACTAAACTTAATTTTGTTTCATTATTACTGTAAACATATCTTCTGGATGTCAACTGTTACTGAGTCTATTATCACAAAAAAAAACTTTTAGTTTTAGCTTCAGTTTAGGTTGGAAATCAATGAAAAAATTTATCACAATTTCGAACATGACATGATTGAAAGAAACAAACCAATTATGATTATTATAGAATCGGCAGTCAATGCGCGTACCTAAATAAGACTTATAAACATTTTGTGTATGAGATTCAGTTTTGCCGTTATTTTAACCGTTCCTAACCTGTTACATAATTGTTATCTTTAAATATTTTTCAGCAATTTGACACAATCACGGTTTTGTCTATGTAACTTTTTGTGTCCTCTGTCTACCCCATTTGGGAAAACAGGTGCCACGTAAATGTAGGTTGTATTGTACTTGATTCTAGAAAACAAAAGATGAAATTTTACATTTTCTAAAAGTGCCAACCCTAGTAGTTTACATGCAACGTTTCAAACGCTCGAGGGGCGCAATGTCGCGGCATTCGAAATTTGAATATTTTAAAATTTATATCGCGATTCCAAACGGGTCTCGTGAAATGAGATCGGATTAATTTCGTGAGTTAAAAAAAATGATTGCTCTTTTTGGGTTCATTGCTTTTCCTACGTACTTATCTTTTTTATTCCTTTTTAGTTTGTTGCATTTATTAAATTTAACGCTACTATAAAATCGTGTAATCATATTAAGAATCAAAACACGTCTCTAATTTTTATAACTCGCTTGGTTGATGTAGTAATTTCAATCACCGTTGCATGCCGCCACGCGAGAATCTTATACTTATTTACTTATGTCTCGACATTCAACTTGATTTCAAACCAAATAAACCGGCCAAGTGCGAGTCGGACTCGCGCACGTAGGGTTCCGTACCAAAAACTGCAAAAAATCAGAATTTTTGTATGGGAGCCCCCCTTAAATACTAATTTTATTATTATTCAATTATTTATTTTTAAAGTAGATATTTAGTTAAACATTCTGTGAGCATTTCAAGTATTTAGCTGTTACAATTATTTAAATAGACCCAAAACAGTAAAAAAAACTACAAAAAAATAGGTTTTTTGTATGGGAGCCCCCCTTAAATACTAATTTTATTTTATTTTAATTATTTCCTTTTAAAGTAAATATTTAATTAAATATTCTGTGAGAATTTCAAGTATTTACCTGTTACAGTTATTTAAAGAGATCCAAAATAGCAAAAAAAACGTTTTTTGTATGGGAGCCCCCCTTAAATACTAATTTTATTTTATTTTAATTATTTTCTTTTAAAGTAAATATTTAATTAAATATTCTGTGAGCATTTCAAGTATTTACCTGTTACAGTTATTTAAATAGATACAAAATAGCAAAAAAAACACGTTTTCTGTATGGGAGCCCCCCTTAATTATTATAATTATTTTAATTTTAGTATTTGTTGTTATAGCGGCAGCAGAAATACATCATCTGTGAAAATTTCAACTCTCTAGCTCTCACGGTTCGTGAGATACAGCCTGGTGACAGACGGACGGACGGACGGACGGACGGACGGACGGACGGACGGACAGACAGCGAAGCCTCAGTAATAGGGTCCCGTTTTTACCCTTTGGGTACGGAACCCTAAAAACTGCTACTGTCAACCGATTTCTTTACAAATGCAAATAAATATTAATTATACGCTTATTTCATTTCAATACGTAAAAAGGAATTCGAATTAATGTCTCTTTTCGTTAACAACTTTTCTAAATGTTATCTCTGTCCACTTTAGCTGGAGAAACAAAGGTAATGATGACGTCAATTTCGTTTCGCCTCGCGCGCGGGATAGTCTACCTGTTATCTTCTGGCGTCTCTAGTTAGACAGTGACAGGTATAGTCTATCTCGCGCGTATCTCTACTTGCGCCCTGTCGTGCTCAGGGGACAGGTATAATCTACTTCGCGCAAATATTCTACTCGAGTCTATCTGTTAAGGGGCTAGTACACATTGGCCCATGCTGGCCCAATGCAGGCCAACTCCAATGTGTACAGGGGGTGTTGGCGTGTGTTGGCGTGTGTTGGCCGGACCGTGATTGGCCCGATTGCGAAGCCTGGTCCAACACCGGCGAATGTGTACTAGCCGCTTAAAGCCAACACCAACAGGGATGATCGCGAGTTTGTTAGACTGTAACTCGCGCGCGACTAGACACGCGACTTGCGTGTTTTGCGTGTTAACCGAGTTGCCACATTCAGATTCAGATGAGAAATTTATAGAATGCTGGAAAGGATCCTACAAAGTCACAGTGAATTTTACACATCAACTTATTCCTCTATTGTGCCCACAGATTTATATCGAAATAGATGACTCAAGTGTATATACTTCGCGTGCCAAAATGGTGCCAAAAGGGAGAGCAATGCTCTTCCTTTGACGCGATTTCATTTAGTTTTATACCACTTAGATTAGGTTTAACTGTCTCGAGACTGGGTAACTTGAATAAGGCCATCTTTGGAATGGGTTTCACTCGGACTGTCAATTCCCATCACGTAAGCGCTCATGTTACCTACAGTAGAGAAAAAGTGACACGCTTGGTTTTCATACAAATACAAGATTTCGCGGTATCTATTTCGATATAAGTCTGTGATCGTGCCATTTTTGTAATGATCTGGAATCTTTGAATTATGACGAGTTTCATGAGTCTAATTTTGGCCATTTTTCTGCAATTCTCTTCCCGGTACACATTTATAATCACAATTAACTTAGTTATTTATAACGTAGCAATACTATTTAAAGGCAGTGATAGTTAAATAATTCTAACTAAGTGCGCTGTAACAAACTAAATTAGTTCGAAAATATTCGTTTATTGAGCTTACTTAACATCTTCGAATGTTTCTTCAAAATTGAGCCAAGAAGGTAGAATTGATTTCACTTGAGTAAAAATAGTCCTCGTAATTTCTAAGCAGTTATTATGAGTAATACTTTTCTCATTTTTCGTTTTCAGTTACTCTTGGAACTCTTGTATCAATTTAAAAGAAAGTTTTGATATCCCACATTTATTTTAAACCTAGTAACGTCCTTAGCTTATTTGAATTAAGTATATTTACATCAACGATTAATTGAAATTAAATCTCCTCATTATATTCCAATTTTTATCAAGCAAAAAACCATTACAAGTAAAATGTAATTATTTAAAACATCTCTAAATAAGACAAAATATTACTTGGAATGTTCTTAGATGATTTAAAAAGTTTAAAAAATGCAAAGAGAAGAACAGTGAAGATAATCTATTAAATAAAGAACTGTAAATATAGTAACGTAGATTAAATTTAATACTGATATTAATGCTAAACAATTCATAGTAGATAATTAATTAATGCATTCTCAGTCTGACGGGTTAACATTAAGAAAGGGCCAACATTTATCAACATACACAACAAACCTTTGAAGATATTAAAGCCTCTCATCAAATCTCCGACGAAAAGCTGCAGAAATGTCACACCTCATTTGTTAGGTAACTCATAAATTACTACCAATTAGTGGAATCATAATGCGGATGAACACTGGCCTGAAGAATGATGACATAATTTGTAACTGAGGATCACGCCCTGTTCAAACTAATGGGTTGATAGCTCGCTCGAAACATGAGGGTATCCTGCACGCACGAACTGGCCTCAAATTAGCCACTCCTCGATTCATCTACATTAGACATGTTACGATTCAGGGAGTAGGAGTGCTTTTGGAGTATCAGTTGGAACAGGGCCATTACTACTTACCACCTAATTAACATTATTTACTGCTTGGCTACTATCACCTGGTAACCTAACCTATGATTTGTCAAGCATACGATTAATATATCGACTATATATACAACTAATTACAAAACAATTGAGCTCCTGAGGACATTCACCCCCCTTTTGGGGTATCAAGAACGTGCATCCGACATCCGTTACTAACAAAGCGTGTAGCGATATCCAGCAAAATAGGTCGCAAGATAACATTACATTCAAAGTGCGCTGCAATAAACCACCCTGATTTACAACATACGAGCCCTCGCGATTCACGCGAGCTGCATTCTGATAAGCAACTCAGTCCTTTGCAACTTCGCACCGTTAATCGTTCTCAATAGTCAACAAAGGAGGGTTCCGGAGCTCAGTACAGCGACTGTCAATGCAGACTCCAGTCCAGTGGCAGGTCCCTGGAGGTTGATCGGGAATGGAGAGAAGGCGGCGCGTGAGGGGCGCCGCGGGCCGCATGTCAGTAGTCCAAGGATTCTTCATCTGGCGACCTCTTGCGGCAGCACAGGCGCCACGCCGCGCCCAAAGCGCAAACTCCTAGAGCAATAGCTAACCCTGCTCCCAAAGCTGGGGCAGTCCAATCCCCTCCACCTGCGCTCCTGGCACCAGCACACAACTCCGGTGCCTCATCATGCAACTGTCCTAAGGGTATACCTCCCAACGCATCCAAATATCCTAGACGACGCAAACTGTCTTCCGAATATGCTTCTCTAGCTGTTTTTTCTTCAGCTGTCCAGAATTTTCTTTCAGTGGACGTTCCATTTGGACAGTTGACGACGCCATTGCAGATTAATCTCGCTGGAATACAGAGCGCCTCTCCTGGGCATATAAAATCGCAGCCCAGACCTGAGTCTGAGGACTTGATAGCCCCATCAGTTAATCGAGATGTCATAAGGGTTCCATCAGAGTTTTTAGGTAGGTGGTATAGTCCGGTCCATGCAATTTTAAACGTTGCGCGAGCAGGCGACGCGCTTCCAATGAAAACAATTCTAATTGACCTAGTCTTCTCTTTTTCTATGACTAAAGGATCATCCAAAGACTCGAATCCTAGTTCTCCGGCTGATAATATCGGCAGTTCACGAGCTAAAGAAACATTTTCACCGCAAACTGACAGATACGGCTCAACTCTTCCAGGTAAGTAGATTTGAATGTTACCATCGTCGCAGTGTCGTGAAGCGAACTTGATACTGTCGAAGTGGAGCCAAATGTCTCGTTTTTCTTCGATTTCTAAGTCCCATATGCACTGTATCTTTTTAGGTGGTTCCGTGTAACCCAAAGCTTCGAGATGTGGGTACACGATTTCTCCATCAGATGCTGCTGCTAGGACTGCTGGTCCGCAAAGAGGTCCGTGAACAAATTCGTATCGAGCTTCGAAAAGGGGAGACGGGTTTTTGAAATAAGACGCAGCAGCGTGTGCATTGTCAACGATTAACTGAAGATTTAGTGCTTCTCCCGATGACACCACTCTATAAGGCCTTGCTCGGGACACTGTATTAGAATGTTTCGCGCATAAACAAGATCCTAGAGACCTTTGAACAGCCAGGTGTAGCGGTAGAGGAGTAGTGCTGACTCCTAGAGAAGCATTGATGCCCTTTCCTCCAGCAGTGGGCTCCCAGACGATCAGTTTATCAGCGCGGTCTTCGTAGCAGTTTTGACAGGACACCGGAGTGTATGGATGTTCCTGAAACAAGAGGACCGTAAGTACATCTGGAATAGCCCAATTCTCTACAAACTGCATCAGTAACGAGTACAAATACTCGACAAGAAACTTGCGTTCAGCTAATAAAATATTTATTTATAATTCTCATAGCACCTTTGGTTAGTTTCAGGTATGTTTAAGAAGAAGAAAAGCATTTTCTTGTGCTCAAGATTGCGTTTTTTCTATAAGTATTAAATCTGCATTCTAAATTGTGATTAGAACTAGATTCATAATGAGCTTTTTACTTTATTTTTTGTACATATCAAATTGTTTCGGTTCTAATTGATATGAAATTAAATGAAAACAATTTGCTTCAGATACGGTATTAGGAAGTCATTGTATTTTGTCTAACCATCAATGCCGACGAGCAATAATATTTCAAACTTCAACTGATACTACTGACCTTGAAGTTAATGCTCAGGATTGTCAGTATAACTCTCGCATAGATCCTCTTGTCTGTCACAAATCTGTACAAGCAGTGGACGTCTTCTCCAGGTGGCGCTTGCTTGTAGACCAAAGTGTTGAGAGGAGACCTGAGGCGACCAGCTCTCTGCTTCCAAGAGGCGATGACCTCGTCACAAGCAGTTCCTTGAACTGGTTCTCCGAAGCGGGTGTTGTTGAAGAAGTCGTAATGCGCCCAATAGTAGAGAGATGAGCTGGAATAATGGTTTTGGGTTATTGGGAGTACGACACATCAGTGATTACACTGATGTTAGGTATTAACCTAACTCACAGATATTCGAAGGACTTCTTTCTTTACATCCTTAGATTACGTAACCATAGTATACGCCATGTATACGTCACGCCTATTTTACATAGAGCAATTAAGGATTAGTTCACGTTTCGTAGCCACTTCTAGTATATTCTAAGGCTTTAAGTTAGGAGCTACTATAGTGGCAGGTTGCTAGCTTTTTGCTTAAAATATACCTTAACCTAACCTTTATGTTAACCATGATACGATTTACATAAAGTTGAGTTTAAGGCACCTAACATCAAAATAATCCCGTGTGATATCGAGTTTAGTTTTGACCCAAAATTATGCCAAAAGTGACTACGAAACTTCGACACTATGTATCGTTTCGTGTGCTCTGCCTACCCCATTTGGGAAAACAAGCATGATGTGTATCAAAATACTGGAGTCGTAACAAATTAGACATCGTTTAAAACAGAAAACACTTAAATATACGAGTAACTATAACTTACCCGCTATAGCTTCCAGTTTTGCTCTCAAATCTGACAAACATGGCGTTCCCAGTAGACACGAAGTCGTGTTTCTCCATGGGTCTGCTGAAGGTATCGCAGAAGGTTTTGATGATGCGAGCGTCGTCAGGTCTTGGTGCATCGTAGAGAGTGAGAGACTCGCCGCAGTCTCCCGTCCAGGGTACGATTGGAGACTCGATGCGATTAATTCGGAAGCTGAGGACAAGATAGGGATTGAGATTTTGGATGATAGTACAGGAAATAGTGGACTGCTTGAGATTTTATTGATTTCTGGTCATGTAACAAAAGTTTACGAGGCATTACAATTAACGAGGCGAAGAAGAAATGTTATCTTATCGATTTGGGATTGGTGTGTTAGTCGTTATGCCCTGATTAGATTATTAGATGGCGTTTCTGTAGAAGTTATCCTAGAGCCCGTGCCCACTTAGCGTCTTTAGAGCGTTGTTGTCTCGTGAACGTCCGCGCAGCGCTGATGCAACGTTATAGCGTCGCAACATTAGTGGCGCCTTTTAAATGTCAGCGTCTCTTTGACGCCTGCGCAGCTACGCTTGCAAAAGGCTGAAAGGCTAAAAAAGGCCACTATCGTAGCGTCGCAACTTGAACGTTACGGCCACGCTGCGTAGGCATCCACGAGATATCTAGATGGGCGCGGGCTCTAATCTATTCACTATTCCACTATTCAGTAGCGTAAAATCATGTTCATGGAATCATGACGAACTTGTATTTTGCTAATTACCTCGGGAAATATAACCTGACGACTTGTCCAGGAAGTCCTTGCATCAGGTAAGTGCATGACGTATGTGGAGGATACCAATGTGCCACTGAGAGGAAGATGCCCTCGGTGTCTCCTGATCTCTTCAGGGATTCAGCTGTGAGGAGCCAGTCGCACTTCCCGACCTTTGACCCTGGGGCTTCCACGTGCCCTGGCCAGTTGCCCACGTTGAAATGGAAGCCAGTGTTGAGGAGAGGACCTGGGTAAGAAATAAATTATGCAGAGTAACAGCTATATGTAAGTATTCTATGGCAAAAGTCCATAATGATGATTTTATCAGGCTTTTACTTTTCCTGTTCAAGACGGAGTATTCTTGAAATCGACAACAAAGCTCACCAACCTATGAATGGGGTATAAAATCATTATCGAACATGAACATCTTACTGGCTAAAACAAGAGTAACGTGTTGAGAGGTAACATCTTGTCATAAGTTAAAGTTGTAACACTCCTTGAAACGATTTCCTGTCCCGAGTTCTTTCTCTCCAATCAATCTATGGCCATTGCCATGTGTCATCACACTATTAGAACTATGGAAGGTTTTGCTGTCCAGAAGCCAAAACGCTATCTAAAACACGATCTGTTCATTTTTGTAGATCATTCTAGAATCTGAAAAGTACTAGCCGGAATCAATAAACGTCTTACCAGCAGGAGAACTGACAAACTCCACAAACAGATCCTGCGAAGTCCCGATGATGGAGTACGGGAACTTGCCCATTCCGCAGAAGGTGCCGATCACGAAAGCAGACTCGTCCTTGCCGTCGTAGATCTTGATGTAGTCGTATGGGCAGTTTTCTGCGCCTGGGAAGACGTGAGGATGTTACCCGGCATGTAAAGTGGTTAGATTTTAAGTAGTGTATCTATGTCTTTTTTGTTTTGCCTTAGAGATAAATGCATTGCACCAAATTTGACGAAGAAGAATTAAAAATTGATGAATTGATCAGTGCTTGTTCCCGTAAATCAAGGTCTTTAACATTATCTTAAAAATAAATAAAATTATGTATAAATAAATCTATGGTAAAAAAAGTTTAAGCAAGATAAGGAAAACTGTCATTGACTAATTACGAACAACGCTTAACGCACTCACAATATTTTATATTCAAACAAGATAAATTAGAAATATCAAATATAAAAGTTACCCTTAAAATTGCAACTTTACATCGTTTTTACGAGAGCCCCACTCCCCTTGAAAATGAACACGAAAAAAACACTCGTCAAATTTCCTGCCTTTTTATGACAGGACTTAAAACCTCGGGCGGAAACAAAATAAAACCTGTAAATTATATCTAGATAAAAAACTCATGTTACGCGCGACAGCTCGTAACGAGGGTGCCCAAGTTTTGACAGTTCCCAAGAATTTAATATCGGTGGAAAGTTTCTGGGAAACCCCAGATTTAATGCCTATTATTGGGTGGACGTTATTTATGTGCGTAATAAATTTTTCGCACCTTGCCACAGGTAAAATGATATAAAAAATGAGAGATGGCGGCCAGGTTATTAGGGAACCAGTAATTGGGTGTCCCGACGAAGACGGGTTTATGGTCCCGCTAAATAAATGGGCAGCGTCAGGCGCACTATTGGAAATGGTGGTTCGAACCGTTATTTCTAACAAAAGAGATGCAATGCATCGATTATTAAAATTCAAAACACAATTTTCACAGTCATCGAATCGGCCTAATATTTTTTCCATAATTCAGTTCCATAGATTAGAAAGAGAAAGAGATCTTTGTATCGAATTTTTTCATTTTAAGATTGATATCACTTCTATTTTTTATTATATTAAGTAGAGACACAAACGATTACGCGCAATAGATTGGCAGTATCAAAATGTTGGCAGGTAGGGTAGATGTATCATGCACCATCACTCAAGCACTCGAAGAGTTTACATGTAACAGCACCAGACGCGGAAAAAAAGTGCTTCTCGACTGATTCTAACAATAAGAATTGTTATAGTGTTTAAAAGAAATTAATAAATAAATGATTAAAACTGAAAATTTATAGCAATAGTTTTTGAAAACATAATAATGTTAGTGATCAAGCAAATAGTATTTAGACAAATGACAAAAATGGCATTGTTATATCTGTTGCAAAGATTAAAACACAACTCACTTTCAAGTTTATTGTAATTAATTTCAATTACGTTGAAGATGATGACGAAGATGCGAATATCGATACACTAATATAAAATGAAGCAGTCTGTCTCACCTGATGTTATAGGCCTCATGGGGCATGTCATGATGTTCTCACAGCGTTGCCCGTCTATGTTAAACTCTTCATTCTCTATGTACAGTTTAATGTAAGGCAATCGCGTGTTTAAGTGATATCTGAAACAAAGTTCAAGTTTAACATCTTTAAATAAGTAAAAAAACCGGCCAAGTGCGAGTCGGATTCGCGCACGAAAGGTTCCGTACCAAAAACAGCATAAAAACACGTTTTTTGTATAGGAGCCCACCTTATCTTTTATTCTATTCTGCTTTTAGTATTTGTTATGATAGCGGCAACAGAATTACATCCTCTGTGAAAATTTCAACTCTCTAGCTGTCACGGTTCGTGAGATACAGCCTGGTGACAGACGGACAGACGGACAGACAGCGAAGTCTCAGTAATAGGGTCTCGTTTTTACCCTTTGGGTATGGAACCCTAAAAACAAGAAGAGTCCGTGACACTTATTTGACCATCTTGATCTGACGAAGGTCAACTTAAGCAGTTTTCTATAGATTATTATATAGCCGTCAAATCTTCTCAAGTTTACCTGCAATGTAGATTCCTAGGGTAAACTCCTGGGTATGCTGCTGACTGAACGTAGCAGGTCTGCAAACGACAGTCTCGGAATACTCGCTCGCAGTACGACCTGTGAAAACAGATTGTTAGTGGCTATTTTTAAAAGCTACTTTAAAATTTAAAGTTCTGGCAATTTGCGGATACACTTAACGTTTTTTTATAAGATGAAGAAGTAATAATGAGGCTTGATGCTTAATAATTAAAAAATGTAAATTTATTTTTACGTCGCTGAAATTTCAAAATTTTGACATTGCTGATATTCATGCCGTACAAATAATTAACAAATCCCTGCGACTGTGTCTCTAGCTTAATTTTCAATAACTGTACATTTTGTAAAAGTTCTAAATAAAAATAACATCATAAGTAATATAAGAAACATACACGTAATTCTCCTGATAAAAAGATTGTATATAGACTGTACAATACTTTTGAGAAGTTTGAGAAAATAAATTGAAATGGATGCTAAATCTAGGTATAGGTATATGTAGATTTAGCATACATACATTATGTATGTATGTATGCTAAATCTAGGTATCTAAAGTTATGAAAACAGCACTCAATGGTATCTTGTTACGGGCCAAAGCATTGTTATGTCTACTTTCCGAAGACCGAAGCTTTAACAAAGAAACCTTGCATTTTCATCGATGAATGGATGCTAGCTGTATTATTTGTCCTATACCTAATAGAAACAGCTATTTTTATATCTACAAAGGTAAACATCCCAGTGTTTGACACTGTACTAGTATTCGTCGCCACTAAACATAGCGTTCCTTTTTCCTTGACCGCAATTTACTTATGTGGCTTTGATATTCTCTTGATCTAAAAAAACTTGCGAGTATAATCACCTTACATACACTTATGCAATTGGATTAACTAAGATTAATGATTTTGGGATGTTATGATAATTATTATGACCATCTAAATCAAATTGGTTTTAGTCCTTTCTTCCGTGAATGTCATAAGAGGCCATTAAAGAAATAGGTTTAGGTTTGCTTTAGGCGACAGGCTGGGAACCTGTCACCTGTCACTGTTATACCTCTTCCTTCTGTTTTCAAACCGAAAATTACTTTAGAAGTGGCTACAAAAGGTGAAATAGTCATGATTTTGTCTGTATTATATTTCATGTACTCCGCTTACCCAGTTAAAAACACAGACATGGTCATTTTGCGTAGATTTATTAACAAATAATACATACATACATACATATTCTCACGCCTGTATTCCCAAAAGGGGTAGGCAGAGCACATGAATTCAAAAATTCAGTGCCACGTCTAGCAATTTCAGGGTATGCAGATGGTTAAACGTGATATTGCAGTGACAGGTTGCTAGCCCATCGCCCACAATACACTAACCCTTAACAAATAATAATTATTGAACAAACAAACCATTTTCTGCCAAGTTGTCGTGCATCCGTACGTTTACCTTAAAGGGCTTAATGTAATATTTACCACGGTATGTCGAGTCTATATTTACGCCACGTCACTTCTTCCACAAATGTTAATATGCAAAAAAAGTTTACTGGCCAGAAAAGAGTTTTTTTCTAGACTTCATTTTATTCCCGTTTGATTGAGACTTTTAGTACATTGAGTATCTAGGGGAGGAAATGGAACATTATTAACGAGAGGCTGTTAGAAGCCCGACGCCGCAGGCGGAGGGCTTTTATGACTCGAGTTCATAATGTCCTTTACTCCCCGTGTTACACACAATGTTTTTCATCACATTTGCGAGGAAAAACTAAAAATTAAAGAAAATAAATGACATCACGTCACCGCACCGCGCTAATTCTGCTTGCGCTGTCACTGCTGTCAGTGCGTTTAGGTCTATTGTCACTTTTTTTAATCATATACCACAGACAAGAACTATGTTTCGCACAGAATGCGAATGGTCAACAGCCAGATTCTGCCAAAAAGGTTCAAACAAATTTACGAAAAAAACATATTAAAAAACGCGTTGACATACATCCAAAGTATTAAATTAATACAGTTTCATAATGCATACATTAATTTTGCATTTAAAAACTGGCCCTTAAGTTTTAATAGCAGAATTTTTATTTTTACATTTGTAACCTCCTTAGTCTGAACTAACGTACCTATACTAACTTTTGCAATTTTTAAAACTAAACTTTACCTCCCATAGGATGTAATGATAACTCCCGCGGTTACAATTTAGGCCTTTGTACTAAAGGATACGCTCTTGTAATAACACCATTGACGAGCAAGTGTGATGAAAAAATATTTATGCTCCTTTGAGAAATAAATCGAAATAATCTAGATTTTTCTTTCCAGAATACGGCGTTCAATGGCGCCTTGTTATGAACGAGCCATTGTCAAGTCTCGAGTAGAGGGGACAAAGGAAACTTGCAATTTCACCGGAGAATGGATGCAAATCATTCCGAGTGTACCTTCAGGCAAAATATTAGGTTTTGCGAATAAGTTAGCATGCACTGGATGGGAGAGATAAGAGTACGTAATTTTTTGGCGATACTTTCAATCATTCATTTTCAAACTTATACCGAAACTAGCTTTTGCCCGCGGCTACGCTCGCGTTAAATTCGGGGTAACACAAAAGAGATCGTGTTACCCACAGCCCGCATGCCAATTTATAGCTTTTTACTTTGAAAATTGCGGAATCCTACTATTTTTCTTATCGTCATATTTTGGAAAATTCAAACAAAATCTTTATAAATTGTAGCCTATGTGCTATTCTTATGTATTTATAAGCTACATTACTGTAAAGTTTCATTAAAATCCTTCCTTCTTCCTTCTCAGTCGTTCACTCTTGTCAGAGTGGTCGTGGTTGCGCAGACGAGGCACATGAAGCGGTGTTAGATGGATCTTCCCTTCCAAGAATTGCTCTTTTAGCAATTTGCTTCCACTTCTCCCGGTTAGAAGCGTCACGAGTACACTGGACCAAGGTGGACTCAGTAGTTTTTTTAATTGAGTCGGTCCAACGAGTCGGTGATCGACCTCGGGCTCTTTTATTAAAATCCATTCAGTAGTTTTTGCGTTAAAGAGTAACAAACATCCAAACATCCAAACATACTCACAAACTTTCACATTTATAATATGTATTACTAGCTGTGCCCGCGACTCCGTTCGCGTGGAATAGTAGCAAATTTTCCCCGTTTTTTCCACATTTCCCAATTTTTCTTCGCTCCTATTAGTCGCATCGTGATGTTATATAGCCTAAAGCCTTCCTCGATAAATGGTCTATCCAACACAAACATATTTTTTCAATTTGAACTAGTAGTTCCTGAGATTAGCGCGTTCAAACAAACAAACAAACAAACTCTTCAGCTTTATAATATTAGTATAGATTGAGCCGTGGTAGCCCAGCGGTTCGACCGGCCACTCAAGCAGAGGGTCGCGGGTTCAAACCCCGGGCTCGCACCTCTGAATTTTTCGGAATTTATGTGCGATATCGAATTTGATATTTACCACGAGCTATTCGGTGAAGGAAAACATCGTGAGGAAACCTACACACAGCGATGAAGTAATTCAACGTTGTGGGTGAAGTTCCCAATCCGCACTGGGCGTGGGAACTATAGCCCAAGCCCTCTCATACTGAGAGGAGGCCTGTGCCCTGCAGTGGGACGTATATAGACTGATGATGATGATGATGATGTTCGAAATAGATGACTCAAGTGTATGTACTTCGCGAGCGAAAAGGGAGCCAAAAGGGAGAGCAATACTCTTCCTTTGACGCGATTTCATTTAGTTTTGTACCACTTAGATTTAACTGCCTAGGGACGGGACAACTTTAATAAGGCGGCGTCACCTTTTATTCGGTTTCATTCGGACTGTCAATTCACATCACTAAAGCGCGTGACGATACAGTAGGTAGAGAAAAAGTGGCACGCTCGGTTTTCATACAAATGCAGGAACTCGCGGTATCTATTTCGATATTAAGTCTGTGCATTCATTACAGAATTGTTGCTGTTTTGTTAATACTTAGCGAGTTTTCTTTACCTGTATAATAAGTGTTCTGATTGTTATTGTATTTATAATGTCTATGATACCATTTATAATTTTTAGAAGAAAATGATTTTCCAGATCTCTCTCACGTCTTGAATAACTCTTTATTTCTTTCGTCGATTTCATTGAAGTGACTACTGACTAGGGAGGTTAATGTAGGTATATTATATGCGACAGACTACACTATTAGACTATTGCTATTACACCTCTTCCACTCGTGTTTAAAGCTAAAATTATACTCATACTCATACTCATACTCATTTATTGGTAATATTTTAATTATTACATGTCATTTTATATACTAGAAGCCACCAAACTTGTTATAGTCATAGCTTTGTCTACATCGCATTTCGTGTGCTCTCCTTCCCGCATTTGGGAAAATAGACAATTAGACATACATACATACATATGCATACGCCTTTATTCCCATGAGGGGTAGGCAGAGCAAATGGATTCAAAAATCCAGTGCCACGTCTAGCAAATTCAGGGTAACCAACGTGATATTGCGGTGACAGGTTGCTAGCCCATCGCCCACAATACACTAACCCTTTCTCAGAGTCGACTCTTACGACACCCACGGGAAGAAAGGGGGAGGTGCTACACGGGCACACGGGCACGGGAACATAGAGCGTATTATTAAGAGAATGGAGTAGTTACTATTAGCAACTTGCTAGCCTGTCGCCTAAAGCACACATAACCCTATTTACTTGGTCACCTCTTACGATATCCACGAAATTCTGTACACGACAAGAAATTCTATAAAACTGGAACTCTCGTCAATCATGAACCAACATGTTCATCATTACTCAGTCTTTTCAAAACGAAGTAAATTACTGATCAAGTAGCCCTTAAACTTCGGCGAACAACCCCGTTACTATTCAGCGAGGTATAATCAACACAAATTATCGGCCGTTTCCATAATTCTTCTCAACAAATTCCAATTTACCTTTATAAAATAGGGTTGGGAAAAAGTATCGATACATCTTGAAAAAATCTTATATCTCAATTCTTAAACCGTGCTTAGCGACATGCTTCTGGCTAATAATACGTAGCAATAAAATTCATCTAAGATCCACTACTTTATTCGCGTGACTGATCCTGCTCGACAAAACTAATATCGGTGCACGACTACTCTCGTTACCATTGTCATTTATATAATTGTCAAATTTAGGGTAGCACACATCACTAAGAACATCACTTTTAAAGGTACGCCCACAACTGTTAATGCAGTACGAAAAGTCAAGATCGTCTTCGAACTACTAAAAGATATTATCGATGTATCAAAGTATCGATATCTTTGAAAATAGTTATCGATAAATAGAGTAGCTATCCGGTGTCGAGATAGAACAACACTTCTCCATTTCTTCCGTGGATGTCGTATAGGCGACTAAAGAAATCGGTTTAGGTATGTTTTAGGCAACAAGCTAGCAACCTGTCACTGTTATACTAACATCTGCAAACCTAAAACTATACTAGAAGTGGCTGTAAAAATAGTCATAACCCTGGTTTTGTCTACGTCACGTTTCGTGTGCTCTGCCCTCCCCATTTGGGAACAAAGGCTTTATACTATGATGATGATTGTTATCGATTAGTCTGCGAAATATCGACACGATATACATCGTAACTATTTTCCCATCTCTTATAACGATCGAGTAATAAAACAGAACAAGAATTCACCCTTATTCAAATAATGGTAAGTAAAGCTTCGAAGTAAAGTTCCGAGTACGTGACGGACATTAGCAATCGTGAAATGGCTTTGAAAAGGCCGTATTTCCATTTCAAAAACCGTTCAATTCTATACATAAGTTGCCAAACCATAGGGCGCAAAGTTGAAAGGTCTCTGAATCAGTTATAAGCTGTGGTTAGACGAATCAATTGTCAATGAAGGTATTTAAATTTTTGCTTCTTTTATGGACGCTTTATGTAATAAAGTAAGGTTAATTAAGGTAAGAATCTCGGAATTTCGAGATACCCGGCTGGAAGTTCTGTAAATACTTGCATATTGAGGCCCTTAAAGTTGTCTCAAAACCTACATATTCTAGGGTGTGAGCGACTATTAAATTTCAAGGTCAAAAGTCACAATAATCGGTTTTTTGTGCTTCTTTTGTAAATATCTCATTTCCTATGGGTTTTTGCTATTTGTGTTCCTTTTCGATATTGGAGAATACAAAATTCTCTACAAGTTTTGTATTTTTTTTTTTTTATACGGTGAACCGATTTCGAGATAGAGGGCGGAGAGCGCGCGGTCACAGCATCACTTAAGGCCTTGGGTACTTCGATGGCCAAACCGACACAGATATTGTAAAACTTCAAAATGCTGCAGAAGTTGATGGTCGGGGGCACGGCCGTGCCCCCACCAAGTCGAGCGCAAAGCAAGCACTGCCGTACCACGCTTTACTGGATCCATTTCGCCGCGTTTTCAGGCACCTATTTGATCACTTCTGGATAAGACCAGAACGCTGAAATTTTTGTCATCTAGTAAGCTATAATTACATACTTAAAATCCAAAATTTCAAGTCAGCAGGTCATTTAGTTCCGAAGTTAAACGAAAGCAAAGTTTCACATTTTCGACACTCACTCACTCACTCATGATCATCAAAATAGAACTAGTACCTACTTCCCATAAACTCACAAAGCTGAAATTTGGTACAGAATTAGGGATTAATGACTACATAAAGGGAAAAATATAAAAACTGGGATAATTGAAGATCTGGAGTACCTGGTGACCCTGATGAGAAAGCACTAGAGCCCAACCAAACTAATGTTGAAATCCACATATCTCCTTTACAAAAAATATTCAACTTAGTGGGTCACCTCATTTTACGTCAAAAATCGAAAACCAGCTGGTCTGGTACATAGAAAAAAATTGCAAAAATCCAGCGTAGAGGTACACATTTCTAATTTACGGCAAAAAACGAAGACAGTCAGCAGCCAACCCAAAGCCAGATTGATTTAATTAATCAAATATTTATAATCATTGATCTATCGATAGTTCATCAAGAATATAATGGCGCGTTTCCGATCGGAGACCGGTCGACCTAAAGTGATGTTATGACCGCGCGCTCTCCGCCCTCTATCTCGAAATCGGTTCACCGTATAAAAAAAAAAAATACAAAACTTGTAGAGAATTTTGTATTCTCCAATATCGAAAAGGAACACAAAGAGCAAAAACCCACAGGAAATGAGATATTTACAAAAGAAGCACAAAAAACCGATTTTTGTGACTTTTGACCTTGAAATTTAATAGTCGCTCACACCCTAGAATATGTAGGTTTTGAGACAACTTTTAGGGCCTCAATATGCAAATATTTACAAAACTTCCAGCTGGGTATCTCGAATTCCGAGGTGATTTCCTAACCTTATTAGACTTATTGTGTTGAAACAACAGGGTGGTTATCTGAAAACAAAAATAGACAAAATCATGTTTGTTTAACATCTGCGAGCCACTTTTAGCTCAACTTTAAGTCGAAACTTTGGTAAAAATGGTGTAGCGTAATTTAACCTATTTCCTTCTTACGGGCACCCACAGACAAATTGACTTATAATTAAAAGTGCTTTCTTCTCCATCGCCTAAGACGACTATAATCCGGTAAATATAAAGTTTTACTTCAGAAAACTCTCTTTAGTAGATTACTCTAAAGATTTATGTCTGAGCCTATGACGACTCTCAATGCCCTTAATCAATCTAACGATCTCCTATGATCGCACGCAAAATGGCGACGCCGCGGGAGTGCAATCAATACATTGCTTAGTAAGTAAGTAAAAAAAAACTCTTTATTGTACAAAGATTACATCTGTACCTATCTAGGTTGCAAATAAAAGTACAAAGTACAAAGCCTGACTTATCCCAAGAGGGGTACAACTAACCTTTGAGTTAGAGAGGAGCAGCAATTTACGAATTTTATTTTTAAATACATACATACATACATACATACATACAGTCACGCCTCTTTCCCACAAGGGTAGGCAGAGACCACTTTGTTCCACTTGCTACGATCCTGGCATACTTCTTTTGCTTCATCCACATTCATTAGTCTCTTCATACATGCTCGTCGATTTCGGGAACTCTTGACCTGAACTGTTTCTAAAACGTCCGCGATTTGGTCACGGAACGTCCGTCTAGGTCTTCCCCTCCCAACACACCCATTCACACTTCACATTTTTCAAATTACGCTAAGAAAATAGTTATGTTATAAATGTTATAATTTAAGCGACAGCCTGACAACCTAATACATATCGTCGCCTCTAACGATATTTATGGAAAAAATGGAGAGGTTAAATTCTACGATATGGGCACTAATATAATACCTATACCTAATCGCTTTATCTTTTAAAAAGGTCGCATGAAAATCCTAATTCATATTTTGAACTATGTAGAGATAAAGCAGGAGCGGCAGCTGAAGCGGCCGAAAAACTAAAAAGCACAAAATATCGAGGTCTCGGCCCAGAATACCTTTTCTTACCATTCGGGGTCGAGACCTTAGGTCCGTGGGGTCCCAGCGCCACCAACTTAATGAAAAAGCTCTCCAAGCGGCTGGTTGATGCAACCGGAGACCGAAGAGCTGGCAGCTTCCTCGCTCAACGCATCAGCATTGCGATACAGCGAGGAAACGCTGCCTGCGTCTTTGGAACCATGCCTGGGGGTGCCCATTTTTAAATATAGTTTAGATTTAAGTTTAGTTTTTAAGTTAGTTGTATATAATTTTAATTGTTTTTGTTATGTACATATTTTTCTATATGTGAGAGTTTACAATATGAAATTCGTTTATTAATCATAAACTATTTCAATAACAATGTACCTAGAGATAGTGACCTATTTAAAAGTAGATGTTTTTGAAATGAAAACATTGGTGTAATTTTTTGCCGACCGTACTTCGCTTTTCGTCATCTGTTTTACAGATTCTTCGACTATGTTGACCGCGCAATGAACGAGGTACTCGAGCGCTGAACCGTTGGCGAAAAAAATGATGGCGACAAATCTCCCAAATACATCAAGTTCGGAGCAGCCAATTACTTAAGAGCTCCGAAAATGACGGGTCCGGAACGGGGATAAATACTAGGTATACTTGTGTTAGGTTAGATTTGGAAATTTAAAAATTATGCTCCGTGGGGCGCCTGGAGTGACGCAGGAGGGAAGTTATTCCGTGGATGTCTTAAGATGCGACTAAGTAAATAGGTTTAGGTATGCAGGCTAGCAACCTGTCTCACTATACTTCATCCACATATTTTCAAACCTAAAATTATGCCCCGTGTGGTGCCGGGTTAGAATAGCACCTCCCCCTTTCTTCCCGTGGGTGTCGTAAGAGTCGACTCTGGGAAAGGGTTAGTGTATTGTGGGCGATGGGCTAGCAACCTGTCACTGCAATATCACGTTTGACCATCTGGTTACCCTGAAATTGCTAAACGTGGCACTGGATTTTCGAATTCACGTGCTCTGCCTACCCCTCTTGGGAATACAGGCGTGAGTATATGTATGTATGTAAAATTATGCTAAAATTGGCTACGAAGCGTAAGAAGATTATTATTATGGTTTTGTCGGTCACGTTTTGTGTGCTCTGCCTACCTTATTAGGCAACACAGGCGTGATTGTATGTATGTATGGGTGAAACGTAGTTCAATCGAAAATGTATAGATTTTTAAACTTTTGAACTTAGAATACGTGATGGTATGTATAAGTTGGTAAATTAACCGGGCAAGTAAAAATACTTTTTGTCCCACGCGACGTGCCAAAACAAAAATAATCAGCCTGTGGTCCGGTGACTCCGCCGCGACGTGACCAAAATGGTGGATACCCGCCGCCATTACCGCTCGGCTGATTTATGTCATGCAATCAAGTCTTTGGATTACGGTAAGTTCGGAAAGCGTATGAGAGATCACTAAGCGGGAAACTAGGGACTTATTAACTGTCGTTATTTACGTGTCAGTTAAAAAAGGTCAATAATAGTTATTGTGATGGCGAAAATGCGGGTAGTTGTAAACCACTGTCAGTTGTGTCAAATAGTCGCACGGAAAGAGCGCAACGCACAGGGCGCGTCTATCCGCCTGTCCGTCGCCGTGTCGCGTAGCTTCAGATGATGGGTCATGATTTTTTTCTGAAACATGTGGAGCTAATCTCGATATAAATCATTAGTAGATCCGTTTTTATTAAACGGGTTTACCCCGTTTGTTTTAGTCTTTATTCTTTGGTCTTTGTTGGTTCAAATTTAGAAATTGAAATTTCACCCTCTTTCCGTCAACTGATTGATCTGAAATTCGGTATGCGCGTTTAGTTGTGGTGACAATACAATAATGTACATTCATTGTCATTGTAAATTCAAAATGGCCGCGGCTACAAAATGGCGGATGACCTAATTCTTATCTACCCCATCAATATGGGTATCAATTGAAAGGTCTTTGCAAGGAGAATACAGTGCACTATATCAAATTAAAAAAAAAAACCTCGAAAAAAAAACTCTAACTTTTTTTTAGTCCACTACTAACGAGTCTTACGGTGGTTTTATGATTAAGTAAGTATACACTTTACTACCTACTGGTAACTCCTCTCTCTCTAGAATCACTTAGCAGGCTTAGCTACATCACATATAGACTACTTGTCCTTGTCTGACGTCTCTAGTTAGACAGTGACAGGTATATAGCTCCTACTTACCCTGCCACGACTTCCCCTCTCCGGTTTGGGTAGAGTTCTGGATGTTGACCGTAGCGTAGGTAGACTTCAAACTGCTGCTCGGCTCTGAAAATAGAAAACTATGTGACTTCTGCGTTATAAAAGGCGTATATGAGTATAGTTTACGAAATGAGCCCGAAGAGCGAATTTCATAAGCGCCACCAGTATTTTAATTTCTAATTATGTAGGTACGGTCGCATGCATGCGTTTATCTACATTCCTAAAATCTGGTAAAATAATCAACGATAAAATTTACAAGGCGCAGACACAATGGATAAAATAGTGACTAAACGGAATCTCGCAAACAATTGCGTGTCACTTGGCGGTCTTGCACCGCCAGCTTGCTACGTGAAAATTTAAAGCAATTTAAATTATTTGAATCATCATTTATTTTCTGTTGTTTGAAATTAATACATACGTTACTTGCGCAGGATTAGTAAATAAGTATTCCGTACTCCATATATCGCCTGTCCCTATTAAAATGGTCGGATCTGCAAATCGGCAACTTTACAGGAGAGCGATTCAAAGTATATTTTGCTTATATCTTTTTACTTATATTGAGAATGTTTTTGAAACTTTCCAGTATTGCTATTTAAGTTATTTCTATTCAATTCAACATTAAGAATACTTAGTATTAAATTTGTAAATATGCGAAAATTCAGTTGTGGCCTTTTTAACAGAGAAAGGTTAATATTGATTTGTCGGAACTACCAGATCCGACATTGTTGCTTGTATGAATCCAGTAAATACTAGTCGCAAGTGCCACTTAAGACCTTGTTACTTGTAAAAATCCAAAGACACTCTGTAGCAAGTCCCACTAACGACATTATTGAATGCGTATTTAAAAATATTAGTGATGTACCGACTACCACTTTGACCGACTAGCCGACTAGCCGACTAGTCGGCTAGTCCGATCTCGGTTTCGGAGATTTCCGACTGCGGAGATATCGGAGATCCGACTTTGTCCTCAGCTTCTTCGCGCGCTAGTTGCAACCAATGCGTGTTTTGTTTACTTCGCTAAAGTTGCTAATAAGTTCATCTTTGCTTACGTGCTATATTGATAATAGAATTTTGTTTTGTTGATGTTATAGATACGAGGGCAGTCCGATAACTAGTTACCCTAGAAAATAAACATGAAATTTTGAAGTGGTGATTTATTTTTCTACGTAGTCTCTTTACAACTCGATACACTTGACCCAGCGATGCTTCAACTTCTTTAACCCGAAAGAAAAAAAAACTGGAGGTCTGTAAATAGGTGATAATCTCCTCATTCGACTTAAATCTGTGCCCAACGAGTGACTTCTTCAAGTTTGGAAACAAAAAGAAGTGACGAGGGGCCTAATCTGGCAAATACGGTGGATGGGGCAGCCTTTCGTAGCCTAAAGCGACCAATTTGGGGGTGACGACGGCGGAGGTGTGAGCTGGTGTATTGTCGTGGTAGAAAAACGCTTTTTTCCTCGCCAAATTGGGCAATGCGAGGTCGAATCGGCCCAATAGTTCAGTATAGTAGAGCCTTGTGACTGTTTTGCCCTACTGCAGGTAGTCAATGTAGATAACACCTTGTGAAACCCAGAAAACGGTGGCCTACGCTTTTCCGGCCGATGGGACAGTCTTCGCCTTCTTTGAAGCACATTCACCGTGTAAAGTCCACTGTTTTGGCTATTACTTGGTCTTTGGTGTTTACCAGTGAATCCATGTTTCGTCAATGGTCACGAAATGACACAGAAACTACTTTTAATTGCGCTTAAATAGTGTCAAACACCGCATTGAAGTGGTCTCATGGATGCGCTTGCTGTCCGAAGTGAGCAAACGCAGCACCCATCGAGCCGACAGCTTTCTCATGTCCAATATTTCGTGTAGGATATGATCCATGCAGTTTTGAGATACCTACTGTCTCAGCTATCTCGCGCATCTTCAATCAGCCGTCTGCCAATACGAGATTGTGGACTTTTGTCACGTTATCCTCCGTGGTGGCCGTTTTTGGGGCACCTAGGCGTGTCTCATCAAAAAAGGGCGTGCGACAGCGTTGAAACTCGCTGACCAATTTACGACGGTCACCATGTAAGGAGAAGAGTCATCGTACACGGTATCCAAGCGCTCTTTGATTTCGCTGCTTGATTTCCCTTCCAAATACAAGTACTGAATCACCGACCGATATTGCTCTTTTCCATTTTTCTAAAATCCGCTGACACGTCTACACGCTATGAAAACAAAACTTCAAATCCAATATGCCAGAAATTTTTACACGAGCCGTCTGAAAAGATGTACTACTGGATAATATTCTTTTCTTACGATTGTGCCGTCCTTAGGCGGTGAGACTAAGTACTTATTGGACAATCCTCGTATGTATGTCTCGTTTTTAAGCATACAATATAGTACATATTAATGAGAAATACATACAAAGTAAAAAGCTGACTAGTCGCCGACTACAAAAGCCGCCGAATAGGCGGCTTAACTGAGTAGTCGACGACTAGTCGGCACATTTCTAAAAATTATTAATTTAATCTAGCTTTGGAAACAATTTACACACTATAAAAGTCGACTTGTAGCTTAATTAGTATGTCAATAATATGTTACGTTTTATGTTACTCTGTAAACAATAATAGCACTTGGGTAATCAACACAGTCATCTTAATAGGAACTTGTTATGTATTTATACATACATAATACATACATACATATTCTCACGCCTGTATCATGAGGGCTAGACAGAGTACATGAATTCAAAAAACCAATGTCACGTTTATCAAATTCAGGGTATCCAGATGGTTTAATAAAGTACAAAATACTAAAAACATTGTTACTTTCTTTTGGCAATAAGAAAGTAGACAATTCAAATTGTTGTATTTAGAAAAAAATGTATGGAACACGACACTACTGACAATTAAGATTTATACCAAATCACTTTATAATGTTGGTTATGGTACTACCTACATTAGAATTTTTGATAAAAACAATTGACATCGTCGTATGTGGTACTATCGACGTTTAAATCTTTACTGAAACAATTAAAAAAGCTGGAAGTGGTAGATCCGACTTTTCAATACTTTCGCTTTATCGTTTAAAAACGTCGGAAGTGGTATATCCGACATTTCAAAACTTAACTTTAACGATTAAAAACGTCGGAAGTGGTAAATCCTACATTTCAAAACTTTATTTGAACGATTAAAAACGTCGGAAATGGTAAATCCGACATTTTTAAACTTAGCTTTAACGATTAAAAACGGCGGAAGTGGTAAATCCGACATTTTAATACTTAACTTCAATACGTTAACATAGTCGGATCTGGTAGTTACGTACGCTCGGCCGCCCCGCTCGCCCCACTAACATCGTCCGATAGTAAGATTCGACATATTTAACGGACGCTTAAGTGAGATCCGACGATTTTAACCTGTATATTTCGTAAATTAACCATAAAATTTAAGATTTTTTTGCGGGAGGTGAAAGATACCGTAATTCAGGGTCCATTAATGAAATAAACCGAAAATGGCAGATTTGCAGATCCGACGATTTTAATAGGGACAGGCGATATGTTCTGTTAACACGAGCCTTCTTTGATGTTTCCCCATTTAAGTATATAATATTTCAACAGTAAGACTATTATAAGACGGTTTATAAGAAGTTAACACCTAGTTATTTTTACTGTTTTAGGTCTTTCGTCTTATCCTTAAAAATCAAGAACACAATAAACCGAAAAGTATAAATTTACATAGACATTGGCAAAATACTCCTTGTCGTACTAGCAAGTGTGGAAGCCAATAAAAATAAAAATAAAAAGTTACCGTCCATGCAAATCGGTTAACGACCTCAAATATTCGATGGAGACATTTTGTTGTTATCAGAAACGAAATGGAATCGAAACTTCCAGCTTATACAATCACAGCTTTGCTAACAAAAACCAATCATATTCAGTCAGCAAGCTGACGGTGCAAAGAAAAACGGGATTTACGACTCGAACGCGGTTAAAGACGTCTTTCGTAGCTTAACCAACGTTTAACAAGTCCAGTTGTAGCGTAAATCCTCTCAAATTGTTTCGGTTTTGGTTTTAAAATGAAATATGATTAACTACTGTATGAAATAAAACAACTTTCTACCAAGTTTCTTAGTTTTGCTAGACACTAAAATAACATTTGAAAACGCCCATTTTCATGAATAAACTTTTAAATTATGAATTTTGGTCTTTGAGTTGACAGGATGGCAGCCAAAACCCGTTTTTTGACCAAATTTGAACCGAAACCGAAAGCAGTCACTACATAGACAAAGATCTTTTAAAGAACAAATCCACGCATCTCTATTCATCTGAACCCATTTCCTCAATCTGATAACATCTACTTACATTAACATCGTCATTCCCCTAAACCTTACAAAACCCTCGAATCTCATCAAACCAGGGTTACCAACTGCTGAAATATAAACCAAAAAAAAGAAAAGGTCTAAAATTATATCTTCAAAAATTTCTTTTGGATTCACAGATCGTGGATTGGATACACAGACGAAATAAATTAAAATAACTCCTAAATCTACTTGTAGGTATGAGTACTTGTAGAAACGCTCTATAATTACTAAAACACTAAACTCGTTCATAGTAATACTGAAAACTGGTAAAAAAGATAGTTGGCCATTTTTGGTCGGGATCATAAAGACTATCCCTAATTTTTTAGACTTTGCAACAACATCCCATCCACCCATAAATAATTCTGGGTGTTTTATAGTTTGTATAATTTCTCACTTTTTTTTATTAAGTAAATGACAACTTTTTAATATGCCTATTTCTATCCTATTGTATGCTTATCTTGAAGTTGGCAACCCTACACTACACTCTTATCTTTTCTAATCCATCTGAATCTCACCTGGAGTCGAAGCTGAAATAAGTTTGATCCGTGAAGTTGTCAGCGTGGAAGACGATCTTCACGAAGTTCGTCTCCGATATGAAGGTCTGAGGCTGTTCAATCTCCCCGCAGAAGAGGCCAGGCTCCTTACGGTTTGAGACGTCGGTCTTCGCATTGCCGTCCACGATCTGTACAGAAAATGTAAAAGATAGCATACATACATACAATCACACCTGTTCTCAAATGGGGTAGGCAGAGCAGCGGGGTAGGCAGAAACAACAGAGCGCCATTTGCTTCTATTCTGTCATACTTGCTCGACGGTTTTGGATACTTTTAATTTGGCCTCTTTTTAGAACATCGTCGATCCGGTCGATATAACGTTCTTCGAGGGTGTTATGTTTTTTTTTACTGGATTTAGAATGACACCTCTCCATTTCTTCTGTAGACGTCGTAAGAAGTGACTAAGGAATTAGCTTTAGGTATGCCTTGGACAACAGGTAGGCAACCTTTCACTATTTACACCTCTTCCACTTGTGTTCCAATCTAAATTAACCTAAAAGTGGCTATGAAACGATGCGTATCTTCTGCATACCTAATTAGATAAAAGAGTTATGATAATGACAGGTTCCTAGCATTTTTGTTCCTGAATGCCTTAAACATAACCTTAGGTGCCTCTTATAACACCCGAGAAAGAAATGTAGATGCGTTTTATTATTTTTATTTCATGTCTCAATAGAAGCTATAATTCATCATCTCTTCCGTCCATTTATCCAAACGGACGGAATCATAAGAAGTGAAAAAGAAAACGTAATTAAATCAGAGCTATCGCAGTAGATAATTACCAACGCTGTCAGCCCCGAGTTTTTCGCAAAATAATTTCGCAGAATTAATTAGTCAAATCGACAACGCGTTTTGAAACTCAATTATGAAATTAAACAGACAGGTTTTACAACTTTGTATCGAAGTTTTGCTTTTGTTGTTGTTTTGACTAGCTTTCGGAGAAATGACGGCTACAAGTTTGGAGTTTTTTTAAAGAATTCATAAAGTTTTTGGGAGTTTTAGTAATTACTGAATGGTTTAGAGTTGACAGGCAGTCAGTCTGCTTTTTAGATTTAAGAGCCACGCTCTTTCTGTGAAGTGAATGCCCCTTTGTGCGGTCTTTGACGAGCTGTTTGGCTAATACAACAGAATTCCCATTCTCTTCTTTAGCAAGTCAAAATAGGTCAATCGTCTCCAGTAAACTTCTATTTTATTCGACCATGTCAGGAACCTGATATTACTAACAAAAATTTTGAGATTCCCATTTTCATAAAACATGTTTTGATACATCACAACACAAGTTTTAAATCTGACTCTGATTTCAAATAAAAAGTGAGTCGAAATCGATCAACAGTGAGTAATTCAGATAATTACCTGCATGTATCCTTTATGGCATGTGGTGCCATTGATGAGGGTGCCAACCTTGAACTTCTTGAACCGTATCCTGAGGATCCAGTCCTTTGGTGACCCTCGGAATGCTCTAAACCTGAAAATGTTTCTTTATGAGTACATAGTGTTTGGTGTACATACCTACTGTAAGATTAGTAAATTGCTCTAAATGTAAGAGAAGGATTTGGGTCCATGATCGATAGCTAGCATGCCGCATAAGTAAACCAGAACGTCTAGTTTAATGCAAACGATCAAGGATTCGATAACGATTTCGTTTGCGAATTGTCGCGAGATTGTATGGAAACTGAGACAGCGTCTCCTAGACGCACGTTTGCACACATTCTTCGCGTTAATTCGCAAACGGAATCGTTATCGATTACGATCGTTTTGAATACATTAGACGCTCTGTTCACATGCGGGTCATTGTCATAACCCTAAAAAAACATGTCCATTTGTAATATATAAGACATTTTTAATAATTGCATTTAATTTACATCATAACTATAAAGTACAGGAAACGTACTAGACTATACTATATCATATTTTCTATAAATGTAATTATTTGTTTTGTTTATCACCACAAATGTAATTGAAAGTCCACTTCGGAGGACTGTCCGGGTTCCACCTGTTAATAGAATGTGGCTTTAAAAAAATACATCTCTTTTATTATTGTACAAAAATGCCATTTTTCCCTAATCTATGTACGATTTCCATTTAACACTAATAGGATTTAAAGAATTAGATGGAAATTAAACACATTTTTCGCATCATTGAATCTTGTCACAACATTTTTTGTCTTTTTGGTGGACATTACTTTAAATTCTAGAAAAATTAGGGAAATGTCAAATGAATAGACCGGGACATATAATTTAACTCATTTACTATCGTACTATCCCTGTTAGCATCCATTTTGCCGTGACTTGTGCGCAGCAGACGATATTGTTGTGTTAACAAGAATATTTGGTGGTGTCAATGTTGAATTGTCTTTCGGGTTACTGCTGTATTTAGTAAGTAGATCGCTATAAATCCACCAAACGTTTTTAATAATTAGTTAAGCTATCAAACATTGTAAATTATGCCTTGCCTTTTGAATAATCCTTTAAATGGCTGGTGTTGTGAATGATATTGCGGAAAAAGTCCATTCGGTGGACGTCTTTTTGGTGGACTTTTTGTACACCCAAACGATAAATGATTGTATTTTGATTGATTCTTGTACTTTGGTTTAATTTTTTATTATAACTTTAAAAACTAGCTTCTAATTCCTTTTTTGTTTTATCCGTAAATGACTAGTGACTGAATAGTGAATGTTTAAACATAAATTCGGTAAAGGTAAAAAAAACTGTAGAAGATTTAACAAAAACATACAAAATAAGCTTTGGAGGAAAAATGGAATGATGCACGACGATGCAGAAAAAAAATCAATATACAAAAAGAAACTTAAAAGTACATCGCACGCAAAATACCGCCTTCGATTCCAGTTATTTTAGTACCATGAAATGGGTGAACGTATTGCAGTGAAAAACAGAAGAATGTTGAAAGCAAAGAAACTTACTTACTTAGAAAGAAGTTGATGACTTTAGAATGCAGCAACCATTAAAAATTAGTGAGTGCATTCTGTTTGTTGATTGAAAAAAATGTTTATAAAAGTATACAATTTTAGGACGTATATTCTGAAAGTTCGGATACGTCAACGTTAAAACCAGGAAGAGCCACCAAACCCCCACTTTCATACATGCTTCTTGAAGGCTTGAAGGCTTCCTAGTCTTCGGAGGACGAAGGCATATTTGGTCCACCGAAAAGAATTGTCATTTCGGTAGACAGACACAAAATATTTTTTATATACTTTTTGAATGTATTTACGTGTCTGATTGTTCATGATTATGAGAATATATCATGAACGTTATTTTTGTTTAAGATGTTTACCGCTTTTTGTTTTGTTTATTTATTATTAATTAACATAATTAGTCCACTTGGTGGACATATTAGTCTTTCCGGTGGAACCGAAATATCGTTATTTCGTTTTAAATTGTTTTTTTTGAATAATTGATCTCTGAATGATACTCAGTTCTGTTGCAAGTTAGAGTAAGAGTCGTAATATACCTTTGATTTTTATAAATCACGTGTTTCATTTTTTGGCGAAAAAAATTGCCAGGCTTGACAATGACCCATGCGTTAAAAGCACGCTCCACTCCACCCGCGCTGCAGATTTTTAACCTTTTGAACGCCAAGGCGCGAAGTGAAACGCTGTACTCCTAACGCCAAAGACGTGAGTCGGCTCTTAGATAATACTTGTTTTTTTTTGAATGGTGATGTATTATTTTATTTAAATTAGGTAGAATATAACTTACACTACCTATAAATAAAGTAGCCCTAGAAAAAATGTTGCAGCGTTTTATATTTCAGTTTTTTCGCAATAAGTTCGACGCACCATTTAACGTCGTGGCGTCACGGGCACTGACTTGCGATGACGTGATATGTCGTCTTTGGCGGTCAAAAGGTTAAGCAAAAACAAAATGAGGTTGTTTATTATTGCAAATAATGAGCTTAAAAAATGCTCGTTTCGACACACATAGGTACTACTTAGTAACTATTGCTTAATAGTGACATGCTTTCGTAGTAATTATCATGTGTAATAGTCTCATAATAGTAATTAATAGTAGCTTAATTGTACCTATAAGTGCACGTGAGAGGACGCCCAAAGTTCTCTGGAGTGACAGGGGGTGAAGACACATCCTCATAAATCTCCACGGTCTTGTTACAGTGGTCTCGTTTCGGATCTGTGGACAAGAAAAACATTAAATTTAACAATCTTCAAGTTTTGTATACATACAACTTACGCCTATATTCCCAAATGGGGTAATAACAGCTCTATTTCTTCGATGGATGTTAAAAAAGGCGACTAAGGAAATAGGTTAAAATTATACTTTAAGCGACAGGCTAGCTACCTGTCAATACTATACCTGCCAACTTTTAGCTAAGAAAATGATTAATGATTAAATATTAAATATCACTGGACAATTTTTACACCAATCACCTAGTCCCAAAGTAGGCAATTTTAATGCCTGTGTTATGGGTACTAGACAACGGATAAACTTACTTATATGTAGATAAACATCCAAGACCCGAAAGCAAACATTCGTATTCATCATACAAACATCTGCCCCGACCGGGGATCGAACCCGGGACCTCAAGCTTCACAGTCAGGTTCTCTAACCGCTGGGCTATCCGGTCGTAAATGTGCTAGAAGTAGCTATAAAAGGTGGAAAATTTATTGTTTTCTTTAAGGAGCGTTTCGTCATCATCATACCATCACCACGCCTATTTTCCCAAATATCCTTAGTCGCCTCTTACGACATTCACGGAAGATACTGTGAAGTGTTAGTCTATCCCGACACCAAAACCGTTTCGTGTACTCTTCATACTCCATTTAGGAATACAGGCGTGATGTATGTACGTCTATATTTACTTCGGAAGCTCGTAAAACACGCTAAATCAAATGTAATAACGGTCGACGCTGATGTATGAGAGCGCGAAGTTCCGTCCCTGGGCGCGAACTACTTCTCAGGCAAACAAAAAACTTACTTTCCACTTATACTTTGTGATACACATTGTTGTGAGCTCTTGAATATCCTCTGCTTATTGTGTTTAGACACAACCTTTGGAGATATTCTTAGTTTACCTGTAGGGCTACCGTTTTTTTA
>BHDV01072430.1:57207-97088 GCA_005406045.1 Adoxophyes honmai | reverse complement strand
ACTTACAAATTTTCATGATCAGCGTTCTTATTTTATATAATGCGTACAATATTATGATTACAGTAAGAGTATATATCATAGACAAATGGTGGACACCGAATTGGTCCAGATTAGTGTGATTTTTATCATCAATTTCGTCCAATTTATTTGCAATCTCCGTCAAATGTTTGCTAGCTTCCACAAGACTGTTAAAGTTGTTAATGTGATGCATTTTCTTCAAAGGCATTCGATGTAATGTCTTGTTCAACATGGTGAATGTACAGCAATCGTCTTTAGTGATAGTGAAGTTTGATATAACATTGTGTTTGGCTGTAGTATTGAAATCGAATGAGTTACTTGGTAAAAATTGCAACTTCCTGAAGTATGCCTTGCAAAATTTTGGTAATATTAGAATTCCAGTGCCAAAGATAACTTCCTCGTAAGATTTGATGAGACATTTAAATTTTATCCTACCTCTTTCCGATTGGACAAACAGCCACCTGTTATTGTTGATCTTTTGGAACACACTTATAATGCCATGTAAGATTTTTATGCTACACATCTTGGGAATTTTCGTTACCTTTTCTGTCAGCAAAATAGTCTCACACGTTGGGTTAGCTTTAACTGAATACATATTGCTTAACGGACATATGTAGTTTTTATTTGGAATGGTTTTACAGTTACCAATTGTTTGTAGCAGTAGATAAGATTTCCGGTCTGCCGTTATAGCAACGTACGAGCGACTTGGCTCGATCAACGCAAAGGTGTGTGGTCTAGTAAGGCTATAAGGAACAGGAAGGGGCCATATTTGATACAGATCAAAAGAATGAGGAATCACCAATGGAATCTGAATCACAACCACTACCTTATTATTACTGTAGTAGCAGACAAGATTATAAATTTCTAACACTTCATGGATATCTTCTAGCGTTAGTTCGAAAGGAATATCGTAATCCTTTGGAAGTCTGTTCCTATGTTGTGTCAATTCGGTGTACAACTGAAATGGACTAAGCACCGTTGGATGCAGAATGTTCACCTTACTGAATAGAATACCGTTATTCACATCATCTATATCGAAAGACAGGGCCATTATGATACCTTCTAGTGAAGTCAACAAGGAACGCAACTGAGCTGTTATGTGCAGTTTTTCGTTTTTATCTATCTGCGATTGTATTTGATACAGGTTAAAATCTATCATCTTTTCATTTTCTTTTATCATTATGATAGTGTTATTTATAGAATTCACCGTTGACTTCACGACATGTATGTTGTCTTTCATGAAGTGTGTTATTTTTTTCTCTCCTGATTGCACTTGTTGTATAGCTTTGTTGATTTTAACAGCATCGTCCGAGTCAAGAGTGCCAAAAAGTGTTTTAAGCAAGGATCCACCAGCATTTACTAGACCTCGTTTAATTCTGTCTGGAGGTGTGTCATGAAGTAAATAAGATATTGAAGCAAATTTCTTTATATTATTTGCGTGTTGGCTTTTCAAGGATGAAAGCATATTTGCACAGTCTGCGTGCACTTTTATAGAACCAGAAGCGCTGCAAAACTTCCCTATTTCACTGAATAACGATTCTACTTTATGCAAATTTGGTTGAATATGGCTTATGTCTATAAAAGTCACTATATTCCAATTGTCGTTAGTAAACTTGACGTCTAATAGTTTGTCGAAGAACAAACCCGGACTTCCTCTGATTGGTATGACATTCAAGGTCTGAGACAATGTGAACATGCATCTGAAATAAATAGTTATCAATTAACAATGAATATAAGGTTATATTTCACTAAGAAGCCCCTCTCCCGCCCGCATCGTACCCGGCTCAAAAGTCTCCATAATATCAGCAGCATTACCTCGCTGAATAGCAATGGACACCAGTTGAACCAGGTACTAGAGGTTAACAATGTCTATTTCTTTAAAGACAGTAAAAAAATCCTCGTAGATATAGTTAATATAAATTAGATTTTACGTAGGTACCTACCTACTGAGGTGCTAACTATAATTATTAACTTGAGAGTATATTGATAAAAAGTGCTGATGAAATATTACTCAAAAATACATACGCCCGCCCACGCTAATCACACCCATTATTCTATCTCGACACCAAACAGTAAAGGTAAATATAATATATTCAACTCACAGTGTAACTATTGTCGTTCCAGCCATATTTGTAGTTCACTTTCAACGATCCCCTTGAAATAAAGTTGGGGTGAAACTTGTTCTTCAAATGCCCAACGAATATTTACTAAAGCAGATATTTCTCCAAATGGTTTTAGTTCATCATCAAAGTACAGTATTCTAGGATTGCTTCAGACAGATTCAAAGTTCAGCGGTTTGGATTCCAATCTTCTTTGTGTTCTTCCATTTAGATTAAATTGTTGGATAGTATCACAATCTTACTAAAACGTAATGCCTAATTTCAAGGCGACCTGATTAAATCCTTTGTGTTGTGACTATCGTTTAAAAACAGGCCACAAAAAATATCAATTATCATTAGATTTTCAGCAATCCACTTTCAGTTTAAGTGTTGTCTTAGTAACACAGTCATAATTGTATTAAATTTGAAGCACGTTATTATCGGTCTCTTTATTAGTATAATAATCACTTCATGCCCATCAATTATCCCAGGCAATTAATTAAAAGAAACTAACAACACCGACGCTCAACTAATGCGATGAATAACACAATTATGAAGTAAGGCGTCCACTGGTAAACATGTATGAGACACGCAATGAATCTGTTTGTTTTTGTTATGCATTTGTGAGATTTCTATTCGATTAATGGTTGGTACAAATTCTTTTAAGTGGCATTTTTTACTTTAACACAATAAATCTGCTATTGGTTTAAATATAATTTAAAACACAATCCGTGTCCGTGTGGTGTCGGGTTTAGAACACCCCTCAATTTCTTCCGCGGATGTCGTAAGACGCGACTAAGGATATATTATAGTTTCAGCCATCTTAGCACGATAGGGCGCGACCCAGCAAACATTTTGGTCGTATAATGAAACGTTTATAAGACCTCTAGTTATATAGAAGTTGTATTACAGTACCTTTTCTAACTCTTCGTCAAGTAATAGTGCATTATACGTCCGAATAGTCATATAAACTTTTTGTCGTATAAAAACGTCGTATAGACGTTCTTTCGACTTTTTATACGACCGTCGCATCATGGTGTCTACGATGACGTCTATAAAACATATTTATATGACGTTTTCGTCGTGTAAACGTTTCCGTCGTATAAATGTCGAGTAAGTGTCAATTTTGTAATGAAATTCTCTTTTATACAACTGTTACTCGAACAACAATTGTATAAACGTCGTACTTTTGACCGTTATATAAATGTTGATTAAAAGTTACGAGTGCAACGTGTATACGTCCTCAAGTAACACAAACACGATAATACGACCACTATTTCATTAATACTCCTGTTAAGGTCTTAAATTCTACATTTATGTGACTTCCACCCTTTTGAAAGTTAAAAGCGATGATAAATCGAGAGGTCAAGCTGACAGGGACAAAAATGAAAATGGTTCCGTATCACAATTAAATACAAATGCTACACATATTTAGTAAGTCCTTTATGTGAACCGCGCAGTGCTTTCGCGGCTATGCCCTGCAGTTTATTTGCTTTTTGGGACTCTTTCTCATTTTTCGAATTTGATAGTAATTCACAGTCCAAAAGTGAATATAATGTTAATTGTGGCAAAGAAAGCACTTTAACCGAAATTTATGACTGCAGAGATGATTTTTTAAAAAGTAGGCTATTGATTTTGCTACATGCATGCAGCATTAGAAATCGGCCAAGTGCGAGTTGGACTCGCGCACGATAAGTTCCGTACCAAAACAGTAAAAAAGAAACACTTTTTTTCATGGAAGCCCCGCTTAATTATTATTATTTTGTTTTTGGTATTTGTTGTTGTAGTGACAATACAAACACGTAAAAATTTCAACTGCCTAGCTATCACGGTTATTAAGATACAGCTCGCAGGATGGTGACCATTAAAAACGGCCAAAATTTAGTGTTTTTTTGTATGGGAGCCCAACTTAATTATCATTATTTTAATTTTAGTATTTGTTGTTGTAGTGGCAATAAAAATACATAATCTCAGAAATTTTCAATTGCCTATCTTTTACCGTTCTTGAGATACCTCCTGGTGACAGACGGACAGACAGACAGTGAAGTCTTTCACCCTTTCGGTACGGTACGGCACTCAAAAAAAGTAATGTCTTGTATATCTTGGATTGCTTCCTTTTAGATTCAAGGACGCTTTTAAAAAGTATGACTAATCAATATCCGCATAATTGTACATCGTTTTACGGTTCATCTAAAAACAAAAATATTATTTTGGGTTTGTATCGGTCTGAACTGTCTGAACCAACACTTATGTTATCAGTTATTGCGATCAACAGAAAACACTGCTTTTTGAATATGAGTGCAAGAGAGAAAATACGCGTGCAGACGTTTAATTATTTCATTATTGAACCCTAAACCGACTATCATGGCGACCATTTCCATTTTGAACACACAGTTTATAGGTCGGGAAGTCATATAGTGGTCATATAACGCATAAACGTAATAAATTTTTAATAAAAATATATTAATACTTAAGAAAATTAAAAGCGCTTAAAAATTTTGATACAAAATTACTTCACATTCATCAGTAAACTTAAGTGCACAGTAGTTTCTAGTTGGTGAATATGGTTGTTTCATCTCAAATGTCCAAATATATTACTTGTATTAAAACATGGCGGCTGCAAATATTTCCAAATCAAATTAAGTCAAGTCAACATCGAACGAAAATTCTATACTTATCAGGAGTCACATCACATCATCTTTACGCGACAATAACACAACCATTACATTATATAAAAATCATATTAGGCACCACTACTCTACAAAATGTCGAATAAACGTCGCAAGCGCTATTTTTATGTGATTTGCAGCCAAATCGCCGACGTCTATATGACGATTATGCGACTAAAAAGGTATTTATACGACGTTTACACGAAACTTATACGACTTAAAGTTGAATAAAATGGGCCCTTTTTGCGTCGAGTAAACGTCCTTACGACCTTTATACGACTATACTAAACAACTTAAAGTTGAGACCAAAACGTCTACTCGACCTCGAAATGTTTGCTGGGGAGTAGATATACGCTTGAGATAGGCTGTACCTGTCACTGTCTAACTAGAGACGCCAGAAAGTGAGAGGCCGTCTATTCCGCGCGCGAAGCGACTAGAGCGTGTTACCGTGCTAAGTCTACAGGTATATTTTAGGCGACAGACAACTTGTCACTATTGAACAGTCAAGGAAATTGATAACTGTGAAACTTTGTACCTTTTCACAAGAAATGTCACTGTGAAATACCATACTTTCTACTAATCAAAGCAATATAAAACTCACTATGAAAAGGTTCAAAGTGGCACAGGTATCAATTTCCTTGACTGTACATGCAGACTCTAAACCTAAAAAGTACGCTAGACTTGGCCATTAAACATGAAGTAGTCATGGCCTGTGCTTTGCCTACCCATTTGGGATTACAAGCGTATATGAAGGTACAATCGGGAACAGGGATTGTTGAGCCACTTACCTATGTTTGTAACTTGGTCGTGTAATCCTAATCCAATAGCTAACATCTATTCGGTCACATAAGTCATTGATCACACGTCTAAATTGCGAACAGTGGCAAGTGGCTCAACAATCCCTGTACTTAAACCTTAAACTTCACAATAAAACAACACGAAACCTCAGTTCTGATGTCACGGAACATAGCTTGAAGCCATTATTTTCCTCCTCAAAATCGGTTCCAAGGCTTGTATCGTTTTAAACGTTGTGCAGTTAAGAATAGCTTTACAGGGCCCTTAGGGGTACACTCATAAAGCTGTTATATCGTGAAGGTAACATTGTTGAGGAACTTGCTACGGTTTATGTTACTTTTAAGTCTTACATTGTTTTTCGGTAGAACATAATCGAGTTACCTTTCGCCATAATTCTTTACACAAGGTGTTACGGTTCCACAGAGTACTAAAAATTTAGATGCCATTGTTTTGAGAAATGATTGTTTGCATCGTTGTTATTTTAAAGTATCCGTAGTGAGTTCTGTAAGTCCCAAAACAGGCAATTTAATGAATGTTCTTTGGCTACTAGACAACGGAAAAACTTGCTTATAGATAAACATCCAAAACTCGACAGCAAAAGCTAGTTAAAAATATGCATGCATGATCTTTTTTCAACAGTATTGGTACATACTCGGATATATACAAATCAGACATAGCAAACGGACGTTGCATGGACAAAACCCAGATGACTTCATAAGTAAATGTTGTCAGTTTCTTCCGTGAATGTCGTAAGAAAGGACCGAGGAAAATGGGTAAGGTATGCTTTAGGTGACAACTTGTCGCTATTTTACATATTTTGTACATGACTTTAAACCTAATAAATGTGCCAATTATAAAATTAAACTATGTTATTTGAAATAACTAGCTGTGCCCGTGACTTCGTCCCCGTGGAATAGTGATAATTTCCTCCCCGTTTTTTCCACATTTTCCAATGATTTTTCGGTCCTATTAGTCGCAGCGTGATGTTATAAGGCTTTAGATTTGTTATATAACTTAGATTAAAATGAATTGTTCAATTCGAATCCGAATTGTTTGGTTCCTGTGATTAGCGCGTTCAAACAAACAAACAAACAAACTTTTCAGCTTTATAATATTAGTAAAGATTTATAATTTTCTATTAATGAGAATTATAATACTGTATTTTGAACTCGCAAAATTTAAACGAAGACTAACAAACAAACATGAGAACAATTTGCTGCCAAATACATCTAACATCAAGAATCAAAGAAACTACCCCGCCGCATCTCCTAAAAGGAAGCTACGGTCTACTGGCCCGAAACATGTCGAGCTAAACTCGATTCAAGACGTGAGTTACCTGTACCTTTTACAATGATTGACTCACAGAAGCTTAATGTCAAAAACAGAAGAAACTCTCATAGAAGAGAATATCCTGGACACAGCTTAAGAAGTACTCGTAAGTAAATACTGATAGCAATATAAACAAAAGCCGGCGACGAACTACGCAAAAACAAACGAAACTCGCCGACACGTAAACATTGCCCAAAGTTTCGCAATAAGGAACTGAGGTAGTTCTTACACTTCTTATCCACCTCCCCAGGCACCAATAAAACTATAAAGAAAACCGCAAGCACACCATATATTTCCCCAAAGTTCGCTGCAACTAAAGAGTAAGGCTTGTCGCGTTACCCCAGTCTCGCTACGAAAGAACACTATAAAAGAGTCATACTTTTTTAGCTTATCAAAGTAAACTATTCAATATTGCGATTTAAATTACCATCTTCATCAGATAGACGCTCTATGCGCTCATTAACATAAAACAAATGAAAAACAAATCCACATACGCAGACATTTACTGTGTGTACGCATTGACATCCCACGTTGATTATAGAAATGAGTGTCATTTGTTTTTATTTTAATGACGTTCTCTTCGAAAACTTCTGACAAAAACTTTAATACGTATAACATGGCCAGCCATTATAAACGATATATTGTCTGAAAAAAGGTCAGCAATGCTTGGTAGCGATCAACAATGTGACCTCTCTTTGCCGTTGATTAATTCGCCGTCATAGTTGGTAATGAAGAAAATACACATTTATATTACAAAGCTATTACAACTACTATTAACAACGCCGACAAACTAACATTAATGGCCTGTCAGGCGCAATGCTCTGTTCATCAGCACTACCACGGGATTTAAGGCTGCGTTGACACTGGGCTAGCGACTGACTTGCTAGTACGACAGTAACTGGCCTTGCGCAAGTACGGTGTTAACAGCTTGTATGTCAGATTCGATTTGACTAGACGAAGGAGTGATTGACGAACGCGTGGAAAAAATGCTGTGGAACTATTCTACTATCCGGTAATAGCAATCAAGTAAGTAAGTAAAAAGTAAAAAACTCTTTATTGTACAAACAGAAGAAATACAAATAAGTCACAGACAAAAATGTTGAAGTACAAAGGCGGACTTATCCCAAAAAGGGATCTCTACCAGCCAACCTTTGAGTAGTAGAGAGGAGCAGTAACACAGGTAACGACAAAAGCGAAAATTTTATTTATTTATGAATAACTTAAATTCTTATACTTACATAAATCTACTACATACTAAGTATACTACTAAATAATAATAAACGGTAAAATATAGATGTAAATGCATACCGTACATATATATTTACAATAAATAAATTAGTAAGTGTCTCTCACACAAACCCAAGCATTCAATCACGAGTGGTCCACATCTTCTTCAAGTTATTCCTGAAAGTGCCCAACGAGCAGGACTGCCGAACTGAAGTTGGTAATCGATTCCACAGCCTAGCAGCGTGCACAGTAAAAGATTTAGAAGCAAGTAATAGTAAGCTGATAAATATGTAAAGTGGCAATCTCCTACTGACAGTGGGATGTATAAAAGCTATCTGGTGACATTAATAAAAGCGTCAGGGTCAACTGGTGTATGATCTAAACTAGAGCTGGAATGAAGGGAAAATAGGGATGACGTGATGTTTGGAAAAAAAAACTTTCGAAGCACTATTTGTTGATTCGATAAAAATATAACATCGTCAAAAGTGTATTGTGCGTTGCGGATAGAATTTAAAATTCTCAGTTCAAATTACACACTGATAGTGAATCTCTAATACTTATAAGTTAAATCTCGCCTTCAAGAACGAAATAAAATTATACGCTTTGTGTTTCCCCTTTCTTCCCGTGGGTGTCGTAAAAGTCGACTCTGGGAAAGGGTTAGTGTATTGTGGGCGATGGGCTAGCAACCTATCACTGCAATATCACGTTCAACCACCTGGTTACCCTGTAATTGCTAAACGTGGCACTGGATTTTTTCAATTCATGTGCTCTGCCTACCCCTCTTGGGAATACAGGCGTGAAAATATGTATGTATATGTTTACTATCAAACGTTAATTTTGACTTTTGCTTCTGACAACGGATTCAGCTTCCCGCGTCCTGATTATATTCCGTAGGCAGGTTCGTCGTTCTCGAAGGCGCCAAGGAGGAGACGTAGTCAGTACTGTGTCAACTCCATAGTTCACAGAGTAGCTCACTTGCCTAACAACTGGTATAAAAACTCGACCGTGTAAAGCAAGCTCCCGTCCCCACTAAGTCTCCAGTCGATAGTCGATTGACAAAGTTGCTGAGTAACGCCAAACTTTGCGGCTGCCATTCCTTAGCATTTTATAAGGTGAGGAAAGTTTTTAGTCTAGAAGTTTTAGAAATGTTACCCTTCGAAGAGCGTTGGATGTCTTTTAAATAAACACACCTACAGTTTTGTGAAGGAAGAGTTTGTAATGAAATGGTAAAGTAATGTCAAAGACTGGTTTAGTGAGGACAAAATCAACTTTTAAAAGTCAACATTATTTTTGACATTGGAATAAAGAAGCCCTGACTAGGTTCTTTTATTTGTCCATCTGATATTTGACAACATATTTATGTTAATTCTTTATTTTTTATCTTTACAGGGAATCTATCCGAAGGACTAAAAGGTTTTCTTAATCATACATACATACATAACCGTCACGTCTTATTCCCTGCGAGGTAGGCAGAGACAACAGAGCGCCATTCGCTTCTATTCTGACACACTTCTTTCGCTTCACTAACATTCATCACTCTCGTCATACACGCTCGACGGTTTCGGGTACTCCTGATTTGGCCTCCCTTTAGTACATCGCCGATCTGGTCGATATACGTTCTTCGTTTTTTTAATCAACCACCCAATTGCTACCATAAGTAATTGATCTAAACGTTAGTCTATAGAAAATATAAATTTATCCATAACTTTTGCAAACACAGGCATTGAGACATTAAATAGTTTCGACTCACGAATGAATAAAAAAGTGGCAGTTAACAAGACTGAGCAAAGCCGACGGCTTCTCCGAATGGCTGCATTGCGGCTGGCTAACGAAACCTGGACAAATTGAATTCATTTTGAGAACACCCTGAAGATGTGGTATAAGCCAAAGAAGAGTAGCGAGAGAGTTAGCCAGTTTTGACTTGGCTGATTAATATACCTACTAAAGTAATTTCCACTCTGTTTTATTTTAATGTTCTTGATTCTGGAATATTGAAGTGTTGTAGTTTTTTAATAAAGTTATTAGACTTTAACATTTTTAAAAAAGAGTGGGATAGGAACTAATACATACGTAACATAAATATCACGCCTGTATTCCCAAAAGGGGTAAGCAGAGTACTCAAAATGCTTCAGGAAAAATCACTATTTTCACTATTCATAGCCGCTTGTAGCATAATTTTAGATATATGATGTGTATTATTTACATAGATGAAAGAGGTATAATACTAACAGGTTGCTATCCTGTCGCCGAAAGCATACCTGATCTATATCCACGGAAGAAATGAAGAAATGTTACTCAAAACCCGGGCGAACGAATTATACAGAAATAAGCTCAGAGTTAGTATGAGATTTAGTTAAGAGCGTGCAAACAGAATTCGGCGATTTTGATGTTTTTCAAATGCTTTACAAAGCTATAAATCCTTAAGTTTTTAAAGAAAAACCACTGTAACGTATAAATAAACTCTTTTTCTTGGGACTAACGGTAAATTTTATTTTATTAGCTACACAGATTTCTTTTACTTAGTTAATTTGTTGAAGGGTTTTCACAAAAATACGCGTCAGAGCTGTCTTTCACTTGAAAATTTTCCATTAAAATTTACCATAAACGATATAAACTTGTTATTATCTGATAGACAATATAGTCTACTGAGGAATAACGGTGTTACATGAATCAAATTATTGGTTTTTATTATTCAAATATCATTTTACATAATTTCAAAATTGAACCATTACTTTATTTTTTTTCTCATTGATTTTAGTGTAATTACAAATGAAACAATTTTATTGTAAATTTACAGAATATGTTTAGTCTTACCATATTTTTTTCATGGCTAAATATGAGTTTATTTATTTTTCACGATTTTTTAAACTTTGGTCCAAAACCACTAAGGTCAGGTGGGGGAAGAGAAACGCAGGGATAGGAGGGCACTACAGACCATACTCACTCATAACTCGACGAGTTATGGTCTGTAGTGCCTCTTACCCCTGCCCTGCCCCTGAGTTTCTCTTCCCCCACCTGATCTTATAATATTACGTTCGTAAATAATGTTTGCGCCCTCTTAAGTTGTAGTGCATACAGAAAACATTTTTAAAACTGATAAGAACCCAGATATTTTCTTAATTCAACTAGTATGCAATATCAAACCGTTCAATCGAACCGCTATCGCCTGTCACTTGGAACCTACAAACTAGAGACTTATCTAATTACGATGGACCTCATTGGGAATATGAAAAGAGGCTGCCATCGAGCTAAACGGAACAAGATACTACTTTGGATGCAGCCGGCATTTTATTTAAGAGTCGATTTAACCGAACGGGAATAAATTTAATCTTGGAAGGGACTTACTTTAATACAATTTGAACTACTCTTATCCGCTTTTTCGTATGAAAAATAATTTTACTCGAATACTAACATTAAACTCTATCCTCGTCAGAAACAACAGAGCACCATTCGCTCTTACTTTGAGGTTTTTTTGCTCGCTACACTAACATTCATCTCTTTCGCGGTTTCGGGTACCTAGGGTGACGGCACCAGTTATGGACGGTTTAAGTTGACAAGCACCAGTGATGGACACTTCATTCATAATTTAAAGACCATAGAGTTGTGAATTGATTGTTGTAAAACAAATGACTTTTCCTTAGTGGGTAGTAAATAAGAGTCATTGTCCATTACTGGTTCTATGTCCATTACTGGTGCGGTCACCCTACTTCTGATTTGGCCTTTCTTTGAAACATCACTGATCAGGTCAATTCACGTTCTTTTAGAGCACTCTCGACCGATTTCCACACTAAATTTGCTTACACACGCTATAACGAACCTTATTGGTAAGTTTTAATGCCATTTATGCCTCGTAAGGGAGGGATCTCAACCAAAAAAAAAAAAAGAAAACTTTACTTACATTGTTAGAATTCTCTATTGTCTAATAGTAAAACTAATCCACTCTGGAAACGCGTTGCAAAACTAAACGAAAACACTTAGTTTCCCAGCGTTCTAATTTCAACAAAATTGCTATCTTTAATCTAATTTTCTTTCTCCAGCTCTAAATCTCTCCTCACATACGTTATCGTCAAACTTCCAAGTGAATACACCCTCTATTGTTAGGAGGGTAAAGTCGGAATTGGCCTGGTAACGGCGGTTTAATCAGCTGATTGCGCGAGGAAGTTTTATTCCGTTGTAAAGTACACAATTTCTGCAGTTTGGAAACACGGAGATACGATTATTTGGAGGTCTTATTATTTTTAACCGACTTCAAAAAGCAGGAGATTCTCAATTCGACCTAAATTTTTTTTTTTTTTTTGTGTATGTTACTCGATATCTCGAAAACCCGTGGACCGATTTTCAAAAATTTTTTTTTAATCGAAAGGGTATAACTCGAAATTGGTCCTATTGGCACGAAACCAGGATCTGATGATGGAATCTTGGGGAAATCGAGGGAACTCTTCAAATTTTGTATGGAGATGTACGGCGTTTTCGGTAATTTGTTGATGAAGTCAAGATTTTATATTCAGTAAACAGAATACTTTCAAAATATTGCTAATTTGAAGTCGGTTTTTTTTTGTTTAAAATTATATTGTATACTAACTTAGTTACACCTTCTTACATAATGTGTTTCTTTGCTCAATGTGGCACTAATCTCAAAATAGTCAAAAATTTGTCGACTGCCTTTGTGTAAATATTCTTGCGGCGCGTTCTTGGCAATCATGGTCTTTCCGAAGCGCTAGTGCCAGAGGGGTTAATTTAAAACACGTGTCAAAGAACCCCTTATGGTCTTATTGACGCGTTTGAACGTGTTACCGGACAGTTGTCGTCTCTGTCTTGCCAAAAGTGTTGTTCGTGTCACTTGTTATAAAGAAGTCAGCTGTGGCCGTCAGGTATCGCCGCAATGTACTAACGCTTGTTAGCCCTGCGCTGCGTCAACGCACAACATCACCCTCAACTATATACCTAATAGTATTTTTGTAACACATGCCGTGTGGTGTCAGAATAGAATAACTCCTCTCAATTTCTTCCGTGGATGTCGTAACAGGCGACTAAGGAAATAGGTTTAGGTATGTTTTAGGCGACAGGCTAGCAACCTGTCACTATTCTACCTCTTCCACCTTTGCTAACCTAAAACTATGCTAGAAGTGACTGCAATATAAACGTAATCATGGTTTTGTCTATATTACTTTTTGTGTGCTCTGCCTACCCCATTTGGGAACACAGGCGTGACTGTATGTATGTAGGTATTGTAGGTATCTATCAGATTTATGTTGTTTGTAATATTTAAGCCAAAGATACATTAGGCGACATTTGTTGACGTAACTCAGACTTATCCTCGTTTTCGTGAAGCCCCGATCGTGGGCGCAGACGTTCCTGATCACATTAACACAAGTTACGACTGCACATGCTCCTCGGTAAATTGGTAAATAGTTCGATGTCTTGACCAATCAGGGGCTAGTAAATAGGAGTCCATTTGAAGCTTAGTTTAGCAATACTCGTGTTTTACCAAAGAGTATTTTTTCTGGAACTTCTGCAATGTGCAAAGAATAATCTGGTTCTTTGTGAAGAGTTTGATTTCCCGTGGGGTATCGGGTTTGGAATTACACTCTTGATTTTTCCGTGGATGTCGTAAGAGGCGACTAAGACAAATGTTTAAGTTATATTTTAAGCGATAGACTAGCAACCTGTCACTAGGTATTATTTATGTTGAAAATTACCGGATAACTCACGTTAAATAAATCGAGTTTAGCTCGACATGTTTCGGACTAATTCGTAGCCTTTCATCTAGGAGCCGCGGCAGTTGCTGCTGCCAAACGCGAACTGCGCGCCTCGGCTCTCTGCGCGCGACTGGCTGATAACGTGAGTAATCCGGTAATTTTCAACATGTGTGAGTCTCACGGTAGTTTAGGTATTATTTAATTGAAAATCTAAAAATACTAACATTTTGGCTATGTGCGTTATGAATGCTCTGCCTAACTCATTTGGGAATACAAAAGTGATGTGTGTATGAATCTGATTAATGTGACGCAAAATGTTTTTGCTGTTTTTGGTTCTTTTCGTTAAATATTGCATCACGTAAAATTGTAGGGGCAGTAGCACAAAAGTTTAATCAAATAATAACACTCAACCCTGTGTTTCTCAATATTTAAAATAATAAAATGTGACTTTAATGTGAGTTACATTAAAGCCACATTTTATTATTCTCGATTTTTTTTTGCATTTGAAATTTTCTTCAATGATAGATACCGTCCTATTTTAAAAAACGTTGTTAAAGCAAAACAACTCCTAATTACTTTGCTTTAGTACTTAAAATTACTGACTTAGGAAAACGATAGTTACTGTAAGTGCAAAAAAATAAATTTGGCCGTAAATATACTTTCCCATTGTACTCTACTGAAATACTTTCTCTAAATCAATGAATGACGTTCTTTTTCTTTGTCACGAGAAGACAAATGGCGAGAAAGCTATATAGGACTTGACCTTGATATCCGAAAAATATCACCATAAATTTCCAAAGGTTCATATTTTATGTTGTCGAAAAGAATTATCGGGAATATTATTGTAGGATATAAAGTATTGAAACCCCTGTGAAGAGTCGGGTTTAGAATAACATTTCTCTATTTCTTCCGTGGATGTCGTAATTCTGTCCTATGTGGTGTCGGGATAGAATAACACTACTCCATTTCTTCCGTGGATGTCGCAAGATGCGACTAAGGAAATAGATTTAGGTGACAGTAACCTGTCACTATTATACTATTTCTTTCTTCTGTTTTCAAAAATTATGCCAAAAGTGTCTGCGAAGCTGAAATAGTCGTAATTATGGTTTTGTCTATGTCACATTTCGTGTGGTCTGCCTACCTCATTTGGGAACCTAGGCGTGATTGTTATAATGTGTATGTACAGGGTGATAATTATTTTTTTGGGAATTTCCCGATGAAAAAAAAGTTAAAAAAAAAGTGTTTTTTTATTTTACCATTGTATTGTGCTAGTGATTCTGAGTATCAGGAATTAATTTCGTTACGGATTTCATTTTCACCCTGTATATCGTAAGAGTATCAACAGTGGGCTAAAAACACGCTGAAAAAGAAGATTTGATTAAGTGTTATTGTAATAATATTTTTCGACCTAAATCAATTTCTCTAAAAGTCTGTACGAGCTAAAACTTTCCATTATTCTATCACAAAACAAAAAGTCAAGTTTCCCAAGGAATCCTCTGAAACTTTCCAACTTCAGAAAAGAATAACAAGTAAAAAAAACTATTTCAGAGCCTAAACAATACGCCTTAGTTTCAACATTAAAACCGAAGCAACAAAAATCTGTAATCTGACATTAATGTGTTCCGAATAAAGATTAGAAGTTTTTGTTGCGAAAAATCCCGAAAGTGGGAGAAAAAAGCCCGACCTCAATCAAAAACACATAATAGCCCGGGATTTAATAAGATACCCGCTCTCCGCACGGCTATGTGAGATTTCTTTTGTTTTCCTCGTCCATTACGCGGGTAACACAGTCTTGTGGTGAATATTCACGGGGATAGCACGCAATGTATTGTTAGCTTGTATCACATAGCTGGCAGTCTGATTTAGCTAAACAATAGGAGAAACTTATTAGTATAGAGGATTTAATCACAGTGGGACTTGTGATTAACCGGAACTTAATTCAGGAATACGTAAGTAGGTAGTTATAATAGCATAGCATTACTTATAATAGATAACAAAGAAATAATACAATGATTCTTCTTCTTTCTCGGTACACTCTTTACAGAGTGGTCGTGGCCATTATGTTTACGTAGGATTCTGAGTGACTCGTTTGACTATACGTCGCCACTCGTCTCTCAGAACTGTTTTTCTTGAGCATTCATTGACCGTGGTTGACAGACTGGTCTTTATCTGGTCGGTCCATCTCATCGGCGATCTTCCTCTAGCTCTGACACCATCCACTCGTCCTTGCACAACAAGGCGTTCTATGGACGTTCCGTCTCGTCGAGACACGTGCCCAAAGAAGTTGAGGATGCGGGACTTAACAACAGAGAGCAGACGTTCTTTAATTCCCAGCTCCTGAAGGATCGAGATGTTGGTTCGGAATTCGGTCCATGACACACCAAGCATCCGTCTCCAGATCCACATCTCCAGTGCGTTCACTTTTTGCTCTTCGGTTGCTCTTAGAGTCCATGTCTCGGCCGCATATAGGAAGATGGGAAATATGAGGGTTCTAACAAGCCTAGTTTTAGTGGTCCTAGTAATATTCCGGTTCTTCCAAATCCTTTTCATTTTGTCCATAGCCGACCTCGCAATTGCCATACGCCGTTTGATCTCTTCCACGCAGCCTCCGTTGTTTGCGATCAATGCCCCCAAGTATACATATGAATGAACCACTTCACAATTCGCTAGCTGTGTGACTTCGGGCGAATTATTATTGGCACGATCGACAATCATCACTTTGGTTTTACTGCGGTTGATTTGTAGACCAAACTCTAGACTGACGTTTTCCAGTCTACGAAGTAAAATCGCCATGTTGTTGGCACTACTTGCGAAGAGGGTGGTGTCGTCCGCATAACGCAGGTTTGAGATCCTCAGCCCACCAATGGGAACACCATCCGTCCAGTCTTCCAAGGCAATCCTCATGATGAGCTCGGTGTATATATTGAATAACAGGGGTGATATTATGCAACCCTGCCGGACCCCTGCGTTGGGATGAAAACTGCTGGAGACTATTTCGTCAGTCCTTACTGAAGCCGTTCCGTCTTCGTAGAGCCGCCTTAAAATGTGAATGAGATGCTTCGGTGCTCCCATCTCCAGGAGGGTCTTCCAGAGTTTAGGCCACTTCACCGAGTCAAATGCTTTTGCGAAATCAACGAAACAAATAAATGTAGGTTTGTTGAACTCCCTCGCTTTTTCAACTATTTGGCGTACTATGAGGATCTGTTCGCGAGTGCCTTTTCCCTTCACGAAGCCAGCCTGTTCCGGTGCGATCTCCCCGGAAAGGAAGGTTTTTAGTCTCTCGTTAAGTATGTGTAATAGGATTTTACTGGCGTGTGAAATTAAGGCTATGAGTCGATAATTGCCACATTTCTTTGTTGAACCTTTTTTGTGTAAAGGGACAAAGATTGTATGCACCCAGTCTTTGGGCCAGTCTCCTGTTACCCAAATCCTATTACATATTCCGTGAAAGATAGTCACACCCTGCTCCCCCATAGCCTTGATCGTTTCTATCGGGATCGAATCTCCTCCTACGGCCTTACCACATTTCAGGTGGTTAATGGCAGCTCTGACTTCTGATCTCAGTATATCAGGTTCCATTTCGTCTTCCGTAGGTTCAACCGGTGTAAAGGCCTCCGAGGACAAATCCTTGAAGAGCGATTGACAATAAACCTTCCACGTCTCAGATATGTCCTGTAGATCAGTGACAACGTCACCATGACTGTTTTCAATTGCCCAAAACCTTGAGGTGAGAGATTTAGTGATAGATCGAATTTTATGGAACAAATCCTTCGATTCGTGTTTGTTTGAGTGAGCCTCGATTTCCTCACATATTCGCTGTAGGTGAGCATTCTGATCCTTCCTGCAGGCAGCCTGTATGCGAGCTGATAGTTTGTTAAGGATGTGCACATCCGTGCCCCTCGCTTTCAACTGACGCCTCTCCTCGACAAGCCTCAGAGTATCGTCAGTCATCCAATGCTGTCTTTTCCTTACTTCCGTAGGTGGTTTGGACTCATGACAATGATTAGTTCGCCCCTAAATACAAGTATTCATTCCGTTTCATTTTTTGTGGTGTCGGATTTCTAGAAAAACCTCTCCAATTCTTCCGTGGATGTCATAAGAGGCGACTAAGGACATAGGTTAGGCAGCCTACTTTAGGCTACAGGCTAGCAACCTGTCACTATTGTACCTGCCACCCCAAAACCTCAAAAATATTATGCTACAAGTAGCCACGTCACTCGGAATAGTAATGGTTTTGTCTACGCAGCATTTCCTGTGCTCTACCTACCCATAGGCGTCATGTTCATGTATGTATGTATGCCATATTTAGTCATCGTATGTACTACAAAATATATTTAAGAACAATTCATTTCATTAATTGCTCCTGACGCCAATAGGAGTCGCAATTCTATGGACTATCAGGTGCTCGGCAGAAGGGTTAAATGAAATCTTGCAAAAACTAGAGGACAGTGAGAAAAACTTCAAATAAGTCTCGTGGCAGTGGCAAAAGACGTCTCGAATGGAAATCCTACAAACAATCGCTCGCTTTGTCTCTATCTCGTCGGTCGGGAACAAAAGAGACGGACTTAGTAACAAACTACAAAGGTCCAGACCTGCTGTAATTTCCTCCGATAGAAGAAAATAAATAGGGAAGGAAAAAGTAGACAAAGCCGAGGAGGCGGTGTTAATTAGAAACTGTGGTAAATTGAATTGAAGTTAGGCTCAAACAATGATACTTTTTTGAGAGACTGCGAGAAGTAAATAAGTAGGTATTACGTATGTTACGAGTATGTAAAAAGGTATGTAGTCTAGCAGTTTGTCATGCAGAGGGTCATACCTTAGAATGTTTCGGAATCTATATGCGAAATTGAATTTAATTGCGACGAGCTATTCGGTAAAGGTAACGTAAACATAAGGAAACTTGCACAATTGCGACATGAAATAATTCAACGTGAAGTTTCCAAATTCAATTCAATTCAATTCAATTCGTTTATTTGCATTTCATGTTGTACATTAGGTCATACATAATAAAAGTCCAATGACATGAGCCCTGCAAGGACACAGCAAAACGTAAAAATGTTATGTTATTAATTATTATTGTAATTATTATCACCCTTTGTGCAGTTTAAAAAATAAAGCATTTACTAGCATTTTCTTTTTAATGGCTTTCCCCCTTTCTAGGAGTAGAATTTAATTATGCAGCAGCCATGTAAATAAAATATAACGTAATTTATTTCGACAATGTCATTTTTACCAAAAAAAATTGACTATAGCCGTATATTATATGAGAATAGCCGTTAAGTAGAAAAACATAAAAAATATCAAGTCTATTTTCCATGCTGGAATTTTCTTATCTTTTGTAGCTTCAACTTCTAATTAAGGACACCTTTATAATATCGCCCAAGAAATTTCTTAAAATACTTTGAAACTGTGATACCTTCATTAAATAATTAAGAAAGTTTGAATTCGTTCATCAAATTACCAAAACCGTTTTAACAAAGCAAGACAGTGAGACAGTTCAAATCAAAGATTACTAGGTACATTTCATAGTATGGCGCACATAATAAAATTGTTACAATCCCTGTTAAAAAAATTTATGAAAAAAAAACAAAATGGAATGGAAGTGACCATGAAACAATAGTGAAGCTCGGTCGTCTTGAATGATGCGGATGACTCACGTCTTTAATCGGATTTAGCTCGAAATGTTACATAATACAACATTTGACAATAATTATTGTGTTATGTAAAGGACGATAGTAACGAGGGTAGTCGTGCGTTGGTACTAGTTGAGTCAAGCACGAGCAGTAGCGCTAACAGAGCAGCCGAATCGACTTCTAGATGAAGTGCAACGGATTAGCTCGAAAATGTCCAGCTAAATGAGATCTAAGACGTCAGTTATCAGTATTGTTCAAGATCACTGAAACTATGTCTAAATACGCCTGCATTCCCATATGGACGGCAGAGCACACGAAAATTTAGGTATATAGACAGAACCGTGACTAAATCTTATTCAGTAGAAACTTTCAGCATTTAAAAAGAATGCAGGTTGTGAGGAATTTAAACTAAGTAAGCGACGCCGGAATTTTGTACTCTTGTGTCAATCGGATGACAAGGCAATATAATCTAGGAGCAGAATTCTGGTGACCCAGCCGGGACCGTCTCCAATGGAGGCAACTCTTCAACGGTTGGTCTGATTGACTTGAAATTTGGTCCACATAGGATGATGGATGACAATGAAGTACAAAAAAGCTCTTCAGGGCAAAAAAGTTTATATCGAAAACGGAAATTTTGTTGGTTAAGTTATTTTAAGGCCAATCCACGTAATGCTACCGTCAAAGTACAAGTCAAATTTACTCAGCAAAAGGGAAATTTCCGACTCCAATTTGCGAGTCAAAGTTGCTACTTTCCACCCTCTTTAATCAGGCTAATCGGTTAAACGTAATACCAGTAATTACAGTGATCAAAGCTAAACACTATGCCATTATATGGAGCAAACGCCGTATAAATGGCCTGCGAATCTGATTCGAAATGTAATTACTTGCTTGTTATTATAATCGGCGCTGGCGTTGATTTTGAGCTAAGAATTTGATAGCGGTAGAATACTGCTTGTGGTTTTCCGTGAATTCAACATAAGCAAGTTAACTTGTATATTGAAATAAAAACTATACAAAAACTAACTATAACTAAAACTATATTATTATAGTGCCCGTGTGGTGCCGGGTTAGAATAGCACCTCCCCCTTTCTTCCCGTGGGTGTCGTAAGAGTCGACTTTGGGAAAGGGTTAGTGTATTGTGGGCGATGGGCTAGCAACCTGTCACCGCAATATCACGTTTTACCATCTGGTTACCCTTAATTTGCTAGACGTGGCGCTGGATTTCCGAATCCATGTGCTCTGCCTACCCCTCATGGGAATACAGGCGTGAGAATATGTATGTATGTATGTATGTATATTATTATGAAGACGATTAGTATGTATTTAAATGAAGCGAAATAATTATGTCAGAATAGAAGCGAGTGGCACTCTGTAGTCCCTGCCTACCGCGCAAGGAATAAGACGAGATGCTTATGTATGTATGTATCCAACTTTACTATCTCCACCGAACAAATTTCTACGTCCATTTCAAGAAGAGAAGCTACGATTTAACACATAAAATGTCTATTTTTTTAAATCATCCATCGTAGAAAGTAATTTACTGCCTCGACAGTTAGCGTGTTCAAAACCCTCGGCCACAAACGCCTCCCCCCCTCCTAATTTAAGTAAAATACTGAACAAAAAGGGGAAGAAACAGGGCTCAGCCATTAACGCCTGCCAAGTAAAAAGTGCGGCCTCGGCAAATTAGACCAATCTTTTACCAGAGTCCATCAGGGTAAATACATACTATTACTGACTGCGCGACACACGGGTTTTAAGGATTAGTAACTAAAGAAGCCATTAGCTATAGCAATAATAAACTAGAATTAGAAATATTATAGCAATAATAACAAATAAGAAAGAATTATAAATAGTGTGATAAGGGAACGAGCTGGTGTGAAAGTAGATATAGTGACTAGAATAGAAAGAAGTATGCTTAGTTGGTTTGGTCATGTAGAGAGGATGGATTAAAGAAGAAGATTGACTACGCTATGCTGGAAGTGTGAATGGATGTGTTGGGAGGGGAAGACCTAGACGGACGTTCCGTGACCAAATCGCGGACGTTTTAGAAACAGTACGTCAAGTGTGTTCATTTCGATGGTGCAGTCGTTAACGAATTCGTTTGCGAGTTGTCGCGGAATGTATGGAGACTTGTCGACCGTGGCAGTTGTGCAAACGTTCCGCTGGCGGCGTTGTCTCGCTTTCCATACAATTTTGCGATAACTCGCAAACGAATTCATTAACGACTGCACCATCGAAATGAACACACTAGACGTACAGGTCAGGTCAAGAGTACCCGAAATCGACGAGCATGTATGAAGAAGCTAATGAACGTGGACGAAGCAAAAGAGGTATGTCAGGATCGTAGCAAGTGGAACAAAGTGGTCTCTGCCTACCCCTGTGGGAAAGAGGCGTGACGGTATGTATGTATGTATGTATGTAATAAAATAATAAACTAGGATTATTTAGGCGACAATCTAAATAGCTCAACGTCTGCTATGTAACTTAAAACCTAAAAATATACTAAATTATATTACGGAACGTGGAATACCCATGGGTTTGTGTTCATAAAATTTCATGTATTTAGGCTATCCTATTTTGCTTTTGAAAATGACGTGATGGAATGTTTATAGATGGATGGCGCTGACTGACTTCTCAGTAATTAACTTGTATGCTTCTTTGTGTGTTGTTTCTCAATGGCTAGGGAAGTATGAACTAACCATTTCACATAGGTAATCATGGATTTGTTTATGCAGCATGTTACAGTTGTGCTCTGCCAAACCCATTTGGTAAACAGGCGTGATGCACAAAACAAAACCATCATATTTTTTAAAGTTTTTTTTTTAAGTTTTTTACTCGCCAAACTCGCGAGCACTGTGTCTCGGTTCAAACGGCAACAATTACACAGGAGGCGGTTTACAAATGATCCGGCGGCTCTGCCGGCCCGGCGACCTGATCCGGCTCTAATCTAGTTTGCTTTGGGATACCAACAACACGGTAATACCTCTGGGGCAGGAAATTTGACCAAATTTAGGACGGTTACAACTTATTCTGTAGTAGATTGTGGGCATAAAACTAGCCATGTAAACTGAGTTGATGTTAGCAACCGTGGTAGCGCAGCGGTCGTGGGTTCGAATGTCAGGCTCGCTACTCTATTTTTTTTTTTTTTTTACTAGCTGACCCGGCGAACTTCGTAAAGCCTTAGCGTAGCTTTGATGCACTACTTTATTTTGTATTTTTCAATCTTTCTGAGAAATTTTCTTAATATTTTTCCCGTCAGAACCATCTACAGAGTATTAGAAAACTACAAACAAAAAAACAGCCAAATCGGTCAAGCCGTTTTCATGTTAAGGCGTGACAACGGGGAATGCGTTTCATTTTTATATACAATAGATGTGCGAAATCGAATTTGATATTTACCACGAGAACCTGCACACAGCGTTAGAGTACTTGAAAGTTCTGGAATAAGTTCATAACCTGCACCAATAGCCCGATCCCTCTCATACTGAGAGGAGGCTTGTGCTTATCAGTGAGATGTATTTTGGCTGGATTATTAAGATACTCGTGGGGGTTCAGCGAGTATAGACATTCACGTCAAGGGTAAAATAGGTAAAATATTCGAGCTTATTTTGTGTGTATGTTCGTGTTTCTTTTTCTGTGTAACTCTGAAACCGATACATTTTTTATCCAATTCGCTTTTCCGTATGTTATTGCTTTTTATTATGCAACAGCTACAAAAATAACTATTTTAAGTTAGTTGGGTGTATGGCATTTCTGAAAATGGTTGCCATTGAACGAAAGTATATCCCTACCCTATCTTGATTCCGTGACTCCCCACACTCAAAAAAGGCACGATTTTTTGAACTCTAAAATTTCATTTGAAAGTTTTATAATAACAATATTTTGGCTGTTATGTTCAATCTTACTTAACCGTCGTACCTCCATAATTGCGACCGAACTAAATTCGGATCTATAAAATACATTAGTGAAATGGCAGAGAATTGATAGTATCTATCGTTACTGTGTTCACCGGGTAAAGCTGATTGCTGATGGCATTCCAGAACGTTACAATATCGATTATTGCTATTAGTTTGAACACAGCAAACTGATATTACGCTAATACTCATTCGAAAGTCATAATAGTCGTTTATAGAACTGCTGCAGAAGGGCACTAATATACGAGTATAGTTACTGAAATGATCTTGAAAAGGCTATAGTCGCAAATTCATTAAATTATTTTGAAAAAATTCAAAGATTGCATTTTGTACAAAGTACAAGGAACAGATTGTTTTTATCTTTAATTTAGTTTTAGAAAATTTAGTTACTTTTGTTTAGTATAGCCTATTTCTTAGACTTACCATTATGTTCTGCTTTTTAGTTGGTGTTAAAAAAAAAACAAAAAAACATGTCAAAAGAACAAATAAAATGGCTGCAAATCTGAATTCCAGAAACAAATGCGAATCGGCGTCACAAGCTCGCACTGCGAGATTCGTCGCCCTCATGTTCCAGATTTGAATAATTTGTTTTCATTTGACCATCACCTGTTTTATAAAGTAAACGATGCTTTTTTTGTCTGCTCAATTAGAGAACACGTGTGATTGTTGCCCCGTGTGATGCCGGATTAGAATAGCACCTCCCTATTTCTTCCCGTGGGTGTCGTAAGAGTCGACTCTGGGAAAGGGTTAGTGTATTGTGGGCGATGGGCTAGCAACCTGTCACTGCAATATCACGTTTAACCATCTGGTTATTCTGAAATTGCTAAACGTGGCATTGGATTTTTGAATTCATGTGCTCTGCCTGCCCCTCTTGGGAATACAGGCGTGAGAATATGTATGTATGTGATTGTACGTCATGTTATTGTTGTATAGGTAGTCCGCTGTTATAACCTTATAACTCCTCGTTCCATATTCCAGAGAATTCGGATATAAATTCGTCTGGGAAGCGAGAGCCCGCTCAATCACAAGTAACCATGGCAGCCAGTCGCTCGCCAAATAACTCGAAGGAAGATAAATCGATCGACATTGCCGAAAAGCGAATCCAGAACTTTACTGTGAGATTAGTCATTTGGGATTCTCGACTCACTTCCAGAACGAAAAAGGCCTTTATTTTTATGGGAGTTGGCTGAATTTCCTATGGTAAGGCAAGCCAGTTTTGGTCAGAGTAAGTGTACTGTTTATTTGGCTTAATTTATGTGGAAATATGTCATAAGCAACGGTTTTTTGTTCTATTGTTTTGGCTGAGGTCAAGCGTTTGCGCTTTGGTGCCCGCGGATGGAAATGATTTATGATTTTTATGGTTTCTTGGAAGGACTGATGTTGTGCGGAAATAAGCTCTGTGTTCGAAGTGTTCTGATTTTTTTGTGGCCTTTCGGAGAAAAGTTGTAATCATCGTCACAATGAAATTTATTAATAAAGAACCAAAGAAGAAAATAGATTGCGGTAGTTGTATATTTTTATTTTTTGCATTTTGAACCTCATTCGCAAGGGAATTGTAGCAAAATGAAATGGACACTATATTTTTTCTTTAAATTTGTATTCTATTTTCAAATCTAAAATTGTGCTACATGTGGCTATAAAATGAAATTCCAAAATCGATACATAATTGTCACGCCTTTTACAATTGGAGTAGACTGAGTACCTACACGAAATGTTAAATAGCTAATCATGACTTTTCACTTGTCTTTATTATACATTGTGTCATCAATGATTTAAAAAATGAAATATTTTAACCCGATCATCCCAATTTTCCAATCCATCAAATCGAAACCAGCATAAATACGCACGCTTGCCCCATTAATTTACACTCATGCCCATATCTCGCAAAAAATCCCGAAGCTAACAAATCTGGCCTCATAAACTATCCCCCGGGATACATATGCGGTCCCGAGACCAGAATTATGATCCCATTCCGGGATATAATAATTCCAGTAATGCACTTAAGAAAATTGAACTGTGTGAATGTTATTGGCGGGCTTCGGCCGGAATGGTCCGCCATTTTGGTTTTGGTTTTTATTGGCTATGCTGGTTTACTGTTCTAGAGTTTGCTTTTTAGGTCATATTGGTAAATGTTCTAGTTTAAAAAGTTTGCAAATACATTTAAACGACATTACAACAGTGTTGGACCCTTGGACCAATACACCGAGCAATAATAATTCATAAACTAAAGACAAAGTTTACAACACTTAAAAATACACTTATTAGGTACCTACTGTTTGCTATAATGTTCTAAAATGTGTTTTATTAAAACTGATTCTCATAGTTAGTTTATAAGTGTCTTTAAAGGTAGCATTTTTGGTTGCTAAATAAATGAAAAAACATTTAATATGGAAAACGTAAATGTAATGGAAATGTTCATACAAAACGCCAATTTCATAGATAAGGACCTAATATTTTATACGCTACCACACTATGTGTGAGAACAAACTTATTCCCAGAGGATATAAGCCGTTTATTCGATGAACGAATGGTAACGAACCGAGGGGACCGAATGAATGTAATGAATGATTTAAAAACGGATGAGCGCTTCGAACGAAATGCGCGCGCGTTATATTTCGAATTTTCTTTTTAAATATATTTTTTCTCTGTTTTATTGTACCTATGCCAGTACGGTGACGGGTGGAGAATAACACCTCATAATTTATTTATTAGTAGGTAGCTAATAAAAAAAGGTTAAGTGGTAAATATTTACGGCAATAGGCTAGTATGATGTCCGGTGATTATTCGAGTTTTTGAACCGTTTCCTTTTTCTGGACACGATTCTGTAAAAATAGTCAAATATTCTAAAACAGGTGTTTAGTTATCTATTAGAAACGTAAAAATTAGATTATTACAAATATTTTTTTTATCTAAATGAAAATCTAAAAAATTGCTACAAAACTCACTTGGGACTACAGGCGTGATTTACAAGATGTATACGTAAGTATGTTAAATCTAACTCATACCTAAATCTACTTCATTAATTGCCTTTTAAAGTATTCACGATAGATGCGGAGACGTGTTTTCTAACCTACACAGAAAAAATATGAAGAAAATTAAATCAGACGAAAATGATTGACTTTATTGATGACAAATTAACCGAACTAAAGCTGCAAAATTAATGGCCACTCGAACGAGCGTAATGACGAAATTTAACCTTTTGAACGCCAAGGCGCGAAGTGAAACGCTGTGCTCCTGACGCCAAGGCAAAAATCGTTTCAAATACGGACGAACAATAGTAATGTCACAACCGCATATCGATATCACCGATATAACAACTGATTTCAGCCATTGAACCCCTTCTATTTTACCTCATACATTACAACACGTTTTACCATATAACTTTCATGAACTTGCATGTAATTACTGTCATTGAAAACTTTTAAAAATCAAAACTCTGCTGTAACTTTCATTATTATTTTGCAATAGAACCACTTCACTACTTTGCTGATGACGTCACGCTTCGACGTGAGTCGCAGTCATTGGCGCTGGGGGCAGTGGAAATTTGAATAGTACTAGTGTTGGGAACGTAAACAAAACAAAAATTGTTCTTTTCGATGTTTCGGGAACTGGGAATTAGGTATATGTATAAATTGGAATGAAAATACATTTGGTTTTTGGTGTAAATATAATGTATATTTTGTACAAAATAGACAAACAAATAATCTCAGATAATTATGTTTAAATTAGGTACCTACTTAAAAAATAAGTTCTGTCTGATCACAGTACCCCACTACTTTCGTTCAGTTGTAAAACACAGACCCGAGAAGATAATGCATAAGGATTAATATTATTACCTTTTAGTTTTTTTTAATTCCTTGGCGTGGATATGTTTACTGAAAATAAAGATAATAAAGTCGCTCGAGTGAGGGCTTTATGGTATGCACCTGCACATAAAGCAATAAATCTTACATTTATTGCACGTAGCAATTTCTTTGTTTGTCGGCGTCCCGGCTAGTATTCAATGCCCCGCTCACATTCTCTGTCCCTTACAAACACGGCGCGCGACTTATTTAAAGTTTATGATGCCCTTGTCTTGCGAGATTCAAAGTATTTTAGTGTGTACAAAATCACGTGTTATCGCAAAAAAAAAGAGTACGAGAGTATTCTAGACAGATTAATTAATTATTATTTAATTGTTTGTATAGGGAAAAAGACTGACCCATTTAAAAGTGTCGTAAAACAAAAAGAAACGTTTATTTAAATAATAAGAATATCCACTTGCTAGGCGTTTGCGATTTATTGTATTTAGACACCTGCAGTAGCAGACGACAACTCAAAATATAAAGATTAACTCCCAACGTATTTTTTCTTTACCTAAATATGTACTACTATTTCTTTGTTTACATAATATACATAGAAATATCAAAAACAAATTGAAAGACTATCAAGTGCGAACGGTCTTAGCACTTTCTTTATTCAATCAACTTTCATGGATGAGACGGGGGACCCTGTATTCACATTGGCGGACCCCCACGGGTCCGCGGACCACAGGTTAAGAAACACTGCGTTATTTGATAGAATATGCATATTAAAAATTTACTTACCTCAAAATCTTCTTCTTCAACTTCTTCGAACACAACGTCTTCTATTTCATCGTCAGTATCAACACCTTCCAAAATTCGAAGTAACTCCTCTGTACTCATTTGGCTACTATCGACACTCATTTTTGCGCCTGTGTCGTCAACTCGTAACGTGCTCTCACTTCAATTCAAGGGCGCACGGAGCAGTGACAAGCTTTCGCACATAAGGGTCGTAAAAAACATTTTTTGGATTATTATTATTACCAAGAACAAACGAACAGTCACGTGCCGTTCTAGCGCTCAAATGTATTCATTGGGGTTTGGGTTGTATTGCGAATAGATCCGTCAGACGTTTAAATTTGACTTTAGTAAAAGGGAAATACAACAGAAATTATAATTTTATAACACGTTCCGCCTTAGTAAATTTTTTTTTCGCAAAATTTCCAAATTATCTCACCGTTTAAACCGTCTCTGAACTACGGCAAACATTACAAAACCAAAATCAGCTAAATCGGCCCAGCCATTCTCGAGTTTTAGCGAGACTAACGAACAGCAATTCCTTTTTTTATTTATATAGACGGATATTATATTTTAGTATTCCTTAAATCTTTTTCGCTGTAAAACATGGGGGACCGCGGAACCCCAAACATATGCCCACGGACCCCCAAGGGCCCGCGGACCACAGGTTAGGGATCTCTCATATCGATAACTAAAAGAAGACATTGCTGTGCGTCCCATCACTAGGCGACGTTACACGGCGTCTTTGGCGCTGCAGGCAGTGCAATCTAGCCAATTGAAGTTTGCTCTTAGAAAATGCTTGTTTTTTTTCGAATGGTGCTGTATTATTTTATTTAAATTAGGTATAAAATAACTTACACTACCTATAAATAAAGTAAACCAAGAAAAAATGTTGAAGCGTTTTATATTTCATAGTTCTCTCGCAATAACTTCGGCCCGCCATACAACGTCGTGGCGTTACGGGCACTGATTTGCGATGACGTGAATTGGCGTCTTTGGCGGTCAAAAGGTTAAACGCTATTTAAAATGGAAATATAAATTTTATTATTACTGACGTACGTTTAATCAAATAAAATATCGAATAAAACGAATGCACTCATTAAGTAGCAACAGCAATAACGAAAAGGCTTTCGTTCGTGAAATTTTAAATTAAAATATTAATAGACTGCTATATTTGTCATATTTGGGGTCTGTATCATAAATGCGTGTGTGTTTGTGTGTGAGTAATGTGTGCACATTATTTTTTGCTAATGTTATCTACTTACATTTTATAAATGAAACCAATTATATTGAAAATGGCCATTGAGCGTGCAACAGTCTTGTTTTTGTCTACGTAACATTTCGTTTGCTCTGCCTACTCCAATTCGTAATACAGGCTAATGTATGTATAATATATTAGAAGTAACACGAAGCAAATAACGCAGCTGATGCTAAACTATCATCATTTCTATCACCATCTTATCACCAAAATTCACCTTAAGCTGTATAACGCTCTAGTTACACGCTTGGAGCGCTATAGCAGCTATAAATAACACCAATTCACAGCTCCAATCAGTCGGTTTCATCCGAGATCGGCCGAGAGAACCCGAACGATCGACCACTAAGCTCTTATGATAGGAGACGGTTTAACTAGTTCTTTCCTCGGCCTACAGTACAGAAATCCCAAGAAAGGGCAAGATTTTTTTTCTTTTTCTCTGCCGGATTGTTCATATTTCGCCGTGAGCATATAGAAGTTCGCAAGCTCTCGTTTTTAATTTACCCGCAAATCGCAAATTGTGATTACGCCTTTATCAGAAATACACCATTTATTAGCTTCAGGCTTATCGTCTGACTAGCACTAAAAGTATGACGATTAATTATAGTGAAATGTGTAAGCAAATACCCTCAGAAGTACCCGAAGCAAGGAGTTTTTATTTTTTGTCGCAGGACTAGAGAAATGTGGCAAATTCTGATTGAATCAACATAACCAAGAGTATAGATTTAGATAAAAGTTACTAACGTCGGCGTTCAATAAATATTTTGTATAAAGATGTTTACTTCCACTAGTGGCCAATAGAATCGCTGTTCACATTCTTCACACACAAATCGCTAACGCCGGTACACGGTAAACTCATAGTAATGGTACTGGGTTCTGTACCCCAAATGTCGTCATTGCGAGCAAAACACGAGACTCTCTTCTGCATTGATACGCATCAGACGCATCAAGTTGTATGGGGACTGAGACAGCGCCTCTCAGCGGCACGTTTACACAACTGTCCTGATCGACAAAATAAGTAGCGTTCCCATATAAAAGTGATGCGTAGTCAAGAATGATTCGTGTTTTCATCGTAATGACGACACTTGGAATACTGGTGCGCACACGATCTTAACAGATTATAATGGCAACTCTTATTGTAACTAGTTTGTGGATTCGATCGTACCGATTCTCTAACCGATTGCGTTTCATAGCTTTGCCACCGTTTGATTGCACGATTTCTGGAACTGCGGCGTGCACGCGGGCATGTTCTCGGAAACAGGAATACGCATCGGTTAGCTAGAGCATTTTGGACGCCCCAAGAAATTAACTTGTAAGAAATAAACTTCCGTAAGACGAAATTGCCTAATTCTTATGTAGAATCTAATACTTTTGGGTTTACTTGAAATTAAGACGTCGATAGACGTATAATGTTTACTTGTATTCCCAGATAAATATACGTAACGTTATGTAATGTTTTAAACTTTTGCGATTCTCACTCATATTTATATGTACGCAGGACTTAAATAAAATCGTGGTTAAGTCCCGCGTACATATGTATAAATATACGTAACGTTACACGGACAATATTACGTTACTTCATGTTTCGTTACCGCTTTTAGCGTAGGTTTTGGTTCTAATGTAGAATTAACATTATAATATAACAGTGACACTTTTTAACCTTTCTTCTTTGTCACCTCTGGAAAGAAGTTTAGTAATTCTAAATCTGTCACCTTATAGGGCGTAGATTTACACAAAATATATTCCTCTTTTGTCTTGGGTTATTATCTTTTATTTTATTATATTTGGTCAGATTGGTTGCTAAGGTTACCAATCGCTGCCTAAGGCTTCCCCTTTTTCGACCTTTAAACAGACCTTGTCATTTAACAAAGGACTTGCTATTTCAGTAACTGATTTTTATAATAACAACTCGAGTTAGTATAAATTTTCACCATTATGAAGTAACTTATTCCGCCTGATTCGTGAAATGATAATGCTTTTTGCATTACTAACATATAAAAATACATACATACATACAATCACACCTGTGTTCCCAAATGGGGTAGGCAGAGCTCACGAAATGTGACTGACGAAACCATGATTGTGACTACATCACGCTTCGCAGCTACTTCTAGCGTAGTTTTAGGTTTGCAAAGATGGAAGAGGTAGAATAGTGATAGGTTGTTAGCCTGTCGCCTAAAACATACCTAAACCTATTTCCTTAGTCGCCTCTTATGACATCCACGGAAGAAATGATGAAGTGTTATTTTATCCCGAGCAAAGAAATATAAAACTAAGCGCCATGTTTTTCTTTTAGCGGATATCCTTTCAAGTTATATTCATGCCGACTACGTTTTTAAGTGTTTACTGCTAAAAGCTCCCAAGAACAATGTAACACTTGTAACAAACAGTGTAGTTTCACATGAAATATCTACCATTATAGTTTGCAGGGTAGTAATAGCCGTTTTTAATGTTGCCTGGCTCGGGGCTGTCAGCAAACAATGGTGGACGTGAGCGCTTGCACCAAATTGCGGAGCGGGGAGCTGTATAAGCCACAAGAGAATGGTATGGTGGAGCGTGCGAATGTAACTGTGAAAGTTATCTTGCTTTAGTGAAAACGCGTTTGAAAAACTGGACTAACTGAAAATGTGTTAAAGAGAATTTGTATTTTTGATGATAATGTTAGATTTTGGCTTAAATAAATTTCGGATTCCTGACACAGTTGGTGATAATATACATACATACTTATAACTTAATCATCGCGCATGTGTTACCGATTGCAGTATACAGAGTGTCACGAATCCTAAGACTATTGTCACTACTATACTAATGATAAGCTTATTTTTATCCAGTAGGTACAATAGCGAATTAGTTGAAACAGTAGCGAGAGAGAGAGAGAGAGAAGTGTAAGCAATTGTGTGCTAGAGCAAGTCAGTGAAGAGCGTCCGTACTAGATCGGCGATGTTCTAAAAAGAGGCCAATAGAAGTACCCAAAACTAACGAGCACAACGGGACGATCTTGAACAACGACAAGAATAAATGTGAATGAAGGGAGAGAAGTACGCCAGAATAGAAGCGGGAGGCGCTCTCCGCCTGCTCGCTAGGAAAAGAACGTTTACATACAATGTAACAGTCAGGGAATCTGAATGTTTAGTTGGTTGACCGCCATCATAATTAGTTCGCATTATAGGACAAACTTCGCCATGAAGTTCAATATTGAGTATTTATGTCATGCAACTGGCTGGAAATAGTAATAAAGCCAATTTTAGAAGTATCTTAACCTGCTAAACAACCAATTTCCCTGACTGTATATTAACAGTTAACAGACATTACATTTTTATAGATGATTCGTTTCCATTGTTGCTTAATGAATGATGAAAATGGATGAGAAGCTGTTCACATGCTGTTTTAGGTAGATACGAAGGTAAACGTTTTGGTCTAGTAACTTACACCACCAACCAACAGCGATACGTCCATTGTTGGTCCCCAGATGTGTCAACCGGGGGATCGGGAGTGTTGGCTGATAACCACTGCCAGTTGAGCCTTATTGCTGATCTGATACATACATAACATACATACATCATTCCTGTTTTAGCATGATTTTAGGTTTATACTTATGAGAAAGAAGTTGTAGTTAATATATAAGTTAGCTTAGCTGGTTTGGTCATGTAGAGAGGATGGATGAAAGAAGATTGACTAAACAGATCTACACTGGAAGTGTGAATGGATGTGTTGGGAGGGGAAGACCTAGACGGACGTTCCGTGACCAAATCGCGGACGTTTTAGAAACAGGTCAGGTCAAGAGTACCCGAAATCGACGAGCATGTATGAAAAGACTAATGAATGTAGATGAAGCAAAAGAGGTCTGTCAGGATCGTAGCAAGTGGAACAAAGTGGTCTCTGCCTACCCCTGTGGGAAAGAGGCGTGACGGTATGTATGTATGTATGTATGTATGTATAAAGAAGTACAATACTGGCAGGTTGCTAGCCTGTCGCCTATAACATATCTAAGCCTCTTACCTTAGTCACTACATATATTGATCTCTCGTAAAAAAAAGCTCTGATATATATCCTCAATAAAAGTTGTAGTATTTTTCCCGGATTCCTCATTTGAGCATGAAGAGGTAACAAACGCTCATAAAAAAAAAGTATTTGTAATGTAAGTGTGAAGTATGATTTAATATTACGTTGTATCTGAAAAAATGATATTATTAATGACATTTAATAGAATAGAAGTAGAAAAAAACTTTTACTCGAAAAAGAAAAACAACCATCGTCGTTTTAAAGTAACACCTTTGAAAAATTACGCTTTATCCAGTTGAACGCGCAATATGGTTGACCGGTTTAAAATAGACTTTCACGGGACGCTAGCTTGCCTAGTGACCTAGATTTTCGGATTTTGTTGAAAAAGTTTTTGAAAAGGGGAACACACTTAGTTAGTTATTTAACTGTCAATACAGAAAACAGTTCTTCTCTTCTTCTCTGTCGTTTCACTCTTGGCAGAGTGGTCGTGGTCACGTAGAGACGTCAGTTGTGCTCTCATAATAAACAGTTAATCAGGATAATAAAGTACGTATCTTTAGAATTTATTTTTAACCGCCTAAATGTTTTTTATTCCTAGCAAAGTATTACATTTTCTCGAAAGTTTTGTTTCTAGGGTCAATTCAAACAAAAGTTCGTTTATTTCGATTCCTACAAAAGTTCAATTAATGTTTTTGTGCAATTGTCGTCTCAATTTTTTGTCTATGTGATTTCTGTATAACCCATTTAAGAGCGTGATAGTAGTGATTATTTTTTCGTACACAGCTTATTTTTAGTAACAGTTAATGTTAAAATGGTTCCTGTTTTTTCTCGGGATAGAATAATTCTTCCGTGGACATCGTAAGAGGTGAAGAAGAAAATAAAGTTTAGCTATGCTTTAGGCCACAGGCTATCAACCTGCCACTATTATACTTCCTCTTCCATCTGTTTTCAAACCTAAAATTATGCTAGAAGTGGTTAATAATCTAATGTTTTAAACTTTCGCGATTCTCACTCATATTTATATGTATGTACGCGGGACTTAATCACGATTTTATTTACCTTCTCGACGTTTTGGCTTCGTTACAGCGACCGTGGTCACGAGTTGACTGGTTGGTTGAGTCAACTCGTGACCACGGTCACTGTAACGCGGCCGAAACGTCGAGAAGGTCAATGAAATCGTGATTAAGTCCCGCGTACATACATATAAATATGTGTGGTTAATCATGGTTTTGACACGTTTCATGTCCTTTGCCTACCCCATTTGGGAACATAGGCGTGTTTGTATGTATGTTTAATGTTACGCTTTTTTTATCAAACAAGCAGCCTTTTAAGGTGCCATTAAAATACACGGCACAATTTTGTTAACTTCTTAATTTAACTTAGCAACTAAGGTTGCATAAGTGACACTTTAAACGAACAAAGTGAACTAAGAGGCGAGTTAAGATTTTATCACAGCGCCTTAAGTAGCTTAACTTTTAGGAATAACTTGACTGGGGTTTCTTAATACAGAATTTAAGTAACACTTAATCTTGAACTCGTCGCGTGACTTCCAATCTTTTTATCTTTGGGACTTTCTGTTTACCTTTCTGTACAAAAATACAGTACAAGGAAAAAAACATTCATAAATGTAATACGCCTGTATTTCTAAATGGGATAGGCAGAGCATAAGAATGCTAAGTACTATCGAACCAACTGATTCCTGACCCACCGCAGAACGTTGTCACAATAAACGTCATAAACATTTCCTTTTTCAGGCAATGCAATGTCACTATGACGTTCACTGTGAATAGGTTCTATGGTGGGTCAGGAATCAATTGGTTCGATGGTACATAGACAAATCCACGACTATTTCAGGTTTCTTACTCAGGTTTATAGGCTTATATGAAACGGTAGCGGTAGGAGAGTCTGTTGCCTAAAATGTACCTCTCCATTTCTTCCATGGATGACGTAAGAGGTGACTGAGGACATCCTTAAAATCTTGGTTATCTTATACTTCAGGCGACAGGCTAGCAACCTGTCACTTTTTAATTGTACCTGCCACCTTAAGAAATATTATGCTAGAAGTGGCCACGATTCGGAGTCATGGTATTGTCTATGTAGCATATTGTATGCTCTGCCTACCCCACTTAGGAATACAAGCGTGATGTATGTAGACCGTTATCATTCCTGCTTAAATCGTTTTTCAGAAGATCCGGGTCTTGGATCAAGTTTATGCTTGTTTTAGAGCACCTTTCACAATTTCTCAGCTACATCTTGAAATTTCCCGTGAATACCGCAACATGCGCTAAGCAAGTACAAGCGTAACTTTGGAAGCAGTGACCCAAAATCTAGAGTGCTCCGGATTCAGACTTAATTTACAATTCAAGAAACTTGCACTTTGGGGCACTATGACGTCTTAAAGTTTAATGTAGCAATAGTGAACGAAGCCGGGTGAAGGAACAAACAATACGAAGACGGATTGTGAACTGAACAATGGACACTGGAGGTTTGTTGATATTTCTGAATGACATTCGTATATGGGAAAGGCAAAGAAGATAGATGCTCTAGAAATTTAGTGCTTTAGAAAAATGCTAGGAATATCGTAGACACAACTTGGGACCAACGCGTCATCGAAGAACTCGGCATTAAGCAGCGTCTTTTTTTCATCATCTAACGTCGTATTCTCCCTTTCTTTGGACATCGAGAAGACGATGCCATGAAACGGCTTCTGGTGAAGGGGAAAGTCGAAGGCACTAGAGCGCGTGTAGGTCGATGCGATGGACCGACCAGGTCAAATCTGCGCTCCATGGTTCACTCCACGACACATACATACAGCATAAGCTTGCCACCAACCCTGATGTGACGACCACGACCACTCTGCCAAGAGTGTGAAGACGAAGAAGATGGGAAAGACTCCAATAGAGAGATCTCTCTCCAGGCAGATATTATGCCTGGGGACCGAAGTCCACAGAGAGGAACTTGGAAGTTGTATTTATGCAACCGATTTTGGAAACTTCGTTAGCGCGACGTAGGACCATTTTATTCGGCTATTCGACGATTGGTGGCGCTAGGGCGCTACACGTATTATGAGACTGAGAAAATGTTCGATTGCAATACCAGTGCATACATTAAAGATGCTTGTTTCCAAATGGGAAACAGAGCTTGACAAAAGCTGTGTAGTCCAAACCATGTCTTTCTACGTTTTGCAACCAATTCGAGCATTTTTTTTGTTTTAAGAGGTACAATAGTGACAGATTGCTAGCCTGTCGCCTACAATATACCTAAACATATATATCCTTAGCCAATTCCAACGACATAATTTTAGGTCCCAAGCTAGTTAAAAGAAGTATAATAGTACCAGGATGGTAGCTGGTTGCCTTAAGCCAACTAAAACTCACTTTCAGTAGTTGCCCCTTACAACATTCACGGAAGGAATAAAGAGGTGATATTCTACACCCAACACCACATGACACGACCGAGCAGCTATTATTCGCTTCAAGAAATGGAAATGTTAGTGCTTAAGCAAAATATTGGTTACAATATCGCTTCCTTTCTAGAAAATAAAAGTTAGGATACCTCAAAATTACATTTCAAGAACGTACCGGCCATAAGCGCTATAAAAACTTTAAAAAGAAAACGGAGCATTCATTTTAAACCGCAGACTTTTCAAATTTCGAACTCTGCCGCATATTTTTAAAAAGTTAGCTGCTCCAACGCCCCTTGAACTTAGTCCTCGAAGTTGGAAGTCCAATCCAAGAACTAGTGTAGCATTAGCTACAGTTCTTTCGCCTCAAAAAGTACGTTTCGAAATTTGACTTTAATCCGACGGGGTAAGAGCACCGATCGTCGCATTTCAACTAGGAAGAAAACTTCAGCCATTCCGCACATACCTGGCTTGGAGATTATCCGATTTCATTGAAAAGTTTTCAAATATTCTCGAATAAAACGCAGCCTAATTTTAGATCGACGACGCCAATTTTCCTCGTTGACTTACCTGTGGACAAAAAAAAAGAAATTGGAGCGTGTTCAGAATTTATAACTTTACTGTTAAAACTAGCTTCAATAAGACTGGTATTATGGATTATAACACATCTGTCTCGTAATTAAATTTTGCGCAAAATGTGTTCTTAATTCAAAATTATCTTCGAGATAGCGAGTAACTGGCAGGCGGTGAAAGCAGCCATTACTTTATTTACTCATCGACGCAGATAAAACGTTACATAAGCCAAGCTTGCCAGGAAAATGTGTTACCAGAAAATTCCGAAGTAATAATGCCGCGCGCGTAATCGTCGTAAAACGCGTGCTAAATTACACCGTCAAAATCCGGGTGGAAAATATTAAAAAAGGTGTAATAACCGGCGCTACGTGTTAACAAAGTGAAACACTCGTTTTAACCGGCCAGCATTTATCTAAACACATTTCTCTTAAACAAATTAACTCGAGAGAAAAAATCACGCTGCGCCGGGAAAAATGTACGGTGACGTGTACTAACGACGTAACTAAATGAACAAATGAATGAATGAGTGAATGAGTGAGCGAATGAACAAATAGGCCGCAAACGAACGGTTAATGTCGAATGACAGTGAATGATTGGAGGGCGTTAATCACGTGAAGGGTTGACGTGCTTTGAAAAAGGAACGCGGGTGGGGTTCGATTTCCGTCTTTTATTGATGTTTTGATGGAGGTTTGTTTGTTGTTCTTTAGTTTTATTTTTCTTTTGTTTACTGCTTTATAATACTGTTGTTTTATGGGAAGCAGTTAAAAACCTGTAAAACGGCACTCGGCAACACATTGATAGCATTGGCTGGTTCTGACTCACACGACCGTATTAATGCTCTTTTTTTATAAGTTATAAGTTAGTGCATCTATTGTTTGCTTTTTCAACAAACGTTCCAGGGTCTTGAGAGAAAAAGAAAGAGAAAAAGAAAAAGAAAGAGAGAGAAAGAGAGAGAGAGAAAAAGAGAGAGAGAGAAAAAGAGAGAGAGATTGGTACGAAACTGGAAATTACCTTTACGAGAGAGGTTATCCTAAATTAATACCTACCATTGCTAGGATAGTTAGAACAAATTGACCTCTGGGAGACATAATTCAACGTGATCAAACCATGTAGTCAAAAAAGTTGACTATGTGAAAGGAGTCCCATGTTTGATTATCGATTGTGTTGACTTAATCTTGACTTCGACGATCATGTAAACCCCTTAATGATGTCTTGCCTTCGAATCGCTAATGGCGGCGATTTATTAGCTTATTACGATCCTTTTCGTTTGCTCGACGCATACCCGAGATACACAGGGGGATCCAGCTTGCACGACAGGGGTTTATACAGGACCCCCTAGCAATTACTGACATACATACATCACGCCTGTATTTCCAAATAGGATAGGCAGAGCACACGGAACGTTACATAGACAAAATTGGATGACCCTTGGATCAGCAGATGGTTTCGTGAATCAATGTATCATTATCGTTTTCATCGTCATCCATCATTAGAGGGAATTTTCAAGAATGTTTGATACTTCTTACTAAAATCCTCTCTCCCCCAATAGAGGTTTAGTGAATTTTACCCTCCCCTCTTTACACAGAATACCTCACGTTATTAATTTAAGCCCCCTACCCACAAACCTCCACAGAATCACTTAAGGCTGGGTTTCACTTTGATTAGTGCGAGTGCGAGTGATTAGTGCAGGTGTTTAGTTGCCTAGGTGTGAACAGCGACTGATTAGTGCGAGTGATTAGTTGGCCTTGTATTCGCCCTAAATACTTGCATTCGCACTAATCACTCGCACTCGTCAAAGTGCAAACCAGCCTTTACAGCAATTGTATTCTAGCATATAGGGTACGATCGACAGTCATACCATTACTGCAAGAGATATAGGTACCAGACCGACCGACTGGGTCGACCGGTATCTGTCTTTCAATTAAAGCTAAAGTCCGGTCGCGGAGCACAGCGAAATTCAAGCGTTGACCCGCTGCTATCTATCTCTGTCGCACGCGTGCAGTAACATTGCCCTCACGCTCACATTGTGACGCACGTGCTCAAGTGGCACGTGGGTCCAACACTCGCATTTCTCTATGCTCCGCGACTAGCCTATTAGACCAGTCGATCAAGTTCGATCGATGTTGACCGACGCCGTCGTTTGACGATCGATCGGTCAGGTAACACCAAAAAATCATCATCCTATAACCTTCCCGGTTTTTCCAGTTTAATTGTCAGCGTGGATATTTAACGGCCTTCACGGGCGACTTGAGCAGCCATTTTGTGCCGCCATTTTATGCCGCCATTAAACTTATTTTATGTATGGAGCAATTTGTTGTTTGTTTACTGTGTTCGCGAATTAAAACTCAGTAATGAGGCTCGTGGGTAAATAAAATCGGCAAAAGAACGGTTTATTGGTCGGTAAATATGGAGGATTCCGGGATTTTCTGATTTTTAATTGCGGCGCTGAGTAAATAAATGTTGGGCTTTGAACAGAGAAATTGCTGTTAATGTGAAATCAATCAACGTATCATGTGGTATTAATGGCGTTTAATGTCCTCCAAATATCATTTGGCAAGATTTCAATACGCACTAATTAGAATCTTACCACGTTAAAAGCCTATATCGTCGCCCGGCAGGCTATAGTACTAAAGCGACACTTTACCAACTTTACAGGAGAGCGATTTAAAGTTTTTTTATTTAGAA
>BHDV01072430.1:41285-55236 GCA_005406045.1 Adoxophyes honmai | reverse complement strand
CGTCCGCGATTTGGTCACGGAACGTCTGTCTGGGTCTTCCCCTCCCACTGCATCCATCCACATTCCCCGTATAAGTTTGTTTAGTAAATTTTCTCTCATTCATCCTCTCTATGTGACCAATCCAACTAAGTAAGCATACTTTTTTTCTATTCTATCCACTATATCTACTTTCACCCCGGCTCTTTTCCTTATCAAACTATTTTGTATTATGTCTTTCAGTGTTACACCTTCCATATTCCTTAACGCTCTTATTTCTATTGCATTTATTGTACTTTTATGCTTCGTTTGCCTTACCCAACCTTTGCTACCGTACATAAGTGTTGGAACGAGCACCCCTCTGTGGACACCCAGACGTGCCTTTTTCGACTGCCTGACTGCTCACGAAGGCGCGCAGCACTCCATTGACTGTACCTATTTCCTGCAATCACTCTTCTTTCAATATCACTGTCACACTTACCGTCTTTCATCAACGCTGATCCCAGGTATACAAACTCTTTTACTTGTTCTATTTTCTCATTCGCCATTACAATCTCACATTCCGTCCAATTTAACATAAAACAATTACAGAAAAACAGGATACAGGATAACATCTTCATGTACAAAGGCGAACTTATCCCCGAGGGGTCTTCATTTAAACGCATTATACATTACCTTATGAGAATGCCACCGTTGATTAGCTCCAATGTGTTAATAGATTATAAAATATTATAAAGAACTCTCTAAATGGCAATGAAAACCACGGGGTGCTAAAAAAACTGGCTTTCATGGTTATTGATCATTTAGCAGCTAAGATCAATGTCATTAACAAAAATGAATTTCAGAAAAGTGATGTAAGTAAAACATAACGCTCGGGCTACTAAACTGTACCGTGTCTGCGAAGGAACCATTATGCAAAGCTACAACTTTCTGGAATTTACACTACTTCACTCTATATGACAATATACATAAAGTGTTATTTGGTCACGATGAGCATTTATTGTTTCCTCTCTAACTTGATAACCAGTTTTCTCCATACATCTATAACTATGTCATGTAGAGTGAAGTGCTAGTTAGTGAACTGAAGTAGGTACTGTTTTTTTGTTAATAAGGAGCCAAGCAATAAAAATAAGAAAATAAAAGGGATTCAATCATCATCTAATAAAAATAAGAAACCCCATAAAATTCAAATTCATTGTTCAGTATCTCAATTTGTGTTGAAGTCGAATGCAAGCGTTCTGTGCTGTTTTGTACAATGTAGGTATTCGCATTCGCATAGGTACTATGTCTTTACAGCGACGTCACAAGGTGATATTATCAGATAGTTCATTTTTCGTTTATTTTCGTCTTTCATTCGGTACCTACTATTCATTCGAAGTGACACGTTTGAACACGGAGTGAAACAGAAGTGCCGAATGAATTCACTAGTGAATCAATCCAACAATATTGGATCAGTTCATTCGCCATCTTTCACTCGCACTCCGATGGAACGAAAAATGAACAGTCTGAACACAGAGTCAACGTCCACTCGGATTCGGCCAAACTAAACTTATCCCAAGACTCACGACTTAATTCGATGCCATTTATTATCTATGTATATTTATTGTGATGCTGAATTTATTGTCGGAAAAGATTAGTGAACGTTAATTTCTAAGTCAAACAAAAATAAAATTATTACTCGAGTGAACCGTCTGATGTCACATTTTTCATCGGTTGCTAAACAATTGGTTTTTCGTATCACTGTGCGGAAATTGAGCTGATTTACCTTCATTTTAAAGAAAAGTGACTCTTTTTCTGAGCAATTTGGAACTGAAGTAAAATATTTCGGATTCCACTTGGACAGATGTTTAACATGTACGTAATATTCCTAATGACGAAAGCGATACAACGTCAATTAGCGATTTAAATCCATCCGTTAGCCCATGCATCAAATTCAAACTTTCTGTTAGATGACAACAAACAAATAATATAAAAATCCTGCCCCTAACGACCCAAAACCATGCTATGCAAATCGCTATCCTGAGAGCTATCTGGTTTGTAAAGAATGATGGCGTATTAACGAAAAAATGCTCTCTTATTACATAATAAAGTTGAAGTATACTGACTAATTTCACCAAATCACTAATATTTTGAGTAGTCTAATTTGCTAATCGCATTTAAAAGTATGCATCGGTGTTCATGAATATGACTAAAATGCCAAAACTATGTTCCAGTAGTTTCGAACAAAATAACTAAATTGATGTAAATAATTTCTTATCAATACAACAAACGACTAAACGTATTATGATTTTTAATTTGAGAAGGGCACTATGACTAAAGCGACAAAAGTGTTTTCTTTTTTAATGGCACAAAATACTAAACCACCGACATCCGATTACTTGATACATGGCAAAAGGCTAAACGAGACTAAATCAAAAAATGGCAAAAAGGGTGTAGTACTAAAGTGAAAATAATGAAAAATAGTGTTGCATTAGTAATTTGGTACTCAAATTTACAGGACTAAAGCGCCAAAAAAAATATAAAAAATTGCTCCGATCGATTTGAAACCCAGCCAGTCTAACGCAGAAAAATTCGCTGATTCTCGTGATGTAAATAACTCATTTTCGCCCAAAGTGTCGCTTTAGTACTATAGCCTGCCGAGCGACGATATCGATAGTTATAACTACGAGCACATTTAAATTTCGAACATCCTAATACGGATGAATATGGAATTAAGAAAACAAAAGATTCAAAATTTAGAACACGCGGTCGATCCGACTGGCAAAATTACAAAGTAAAGTAGAAGGACTTGATTCCTGACTAACCACGCATCATTGGCACTTCCAGCATATTTTAAGATTTCGTAAAAAATACCTTCTTCCAGCATTAGAATACAAATAAAAAAAAACATCAAAGCGTAAAAAGGATTACAAGACCCCACACGCGAAACAAGCAGAAAAAAAATCCCAAACATCCCCTGTCGCTTCATTATCATACGCCATGTTTATTATTTAACATTCAGATCATTAAAACCATTCCTTTTCTGGCTGTGATCCTAAAATCGTTTGACTCCAAGGGTTCATTAAAAAGGGACTGAGACTCTCCACACACTGCGTCCCTCTTGAAACGTAAAAGAAATCTTACAAAGTTAACAGAGCAATTATTTATCTGGATGACTGCCTATTTGATGTGGCGGTTTTTGTTGTTAGGCCTTTGGGGCCTTGGAAAGAATTTATATGGACCCCGAAATAAAGACGTTCCTTTACAGATGTATTATCAAATACGTTTTTGTCATCCGCATTTCAGATTTACAAGCTGTGTAGAACAAGCATAGGCTGCGATGTAGGGGCGTTTTTAGTCTCCCGCGGATTTGCTCTCGCACATGGTATTGGCCCACATGCGTAAATTTGTAAGCCACATATTCTTCTGATGATAAATTTTGAACACGTCTATACCTACGCAAACTGTAGAAAACTGAAACTCAAACCTGCGTATGATCCGCAGCGTGAAAGTTTACGCATGCTGGCCAAACTTGCGTGAGCAAATCCGCGTGAGACTAAAAACGCCATAAATGTCGATTTATGCGTTAACTGTCTGCAGACGTGTAAACTCACTCATTTAAAGCGCGTACGAAGTGGAGAGGAGAAGCAGATCAAAAAGTAGAAGCAGCGAGCGGCTACAATCGCTATATCAGCCCGTATACGCGCAGTAGACGCGCGTTTCACGATTACTCCGTTTGAATCTCGTTTGAATCACATACTCGCGAGTGTGAGAGAGAAGAAGATGCTTTAGGCGACAAGCTAGCCACCTGTCACTATTGTACTACCTCGTCTATCTATTTTCAAGCCTAAAATTATTCTAAAACTGGCTGCAAGTATGAAGTAGTCATAATCATGGTTTTGTCTACGTCACGGTTCGTGTGCTCCACCTACCCAGTGTAGGAACATTATGCGTGATTGTATTTATGTCCATACGCTAGTCATCTGCGCGTCGGTGCGTTTTAAATACGCTGAGTGGTAAGCGACTTAAGCTCAATTCACACCAGAAGAGCAGTGTCATTAGAATTTCAACTTTATTTTCATTACAATAAGACTTATTATCGCATGAGAAACTCTAACGATGCGCGCGGATGCCCGCGGATCCGCGGGAATTCCAGCGCATTCCATAAACAAAGCCATGCGACTGCGCGAGCTGTCGCGGGAATGCCCGAGGATGCTCGAGTAGTCGCGACGGCCGCTGTCAATACATATGTCAATAATTATGTAAATTCCAGCGACTTCCTACGCATTCCAGCGGCTTCTCGAGCAGTCGCAGGAATCCTCGCGCATTCTCCACGGAGCGGGTCGCTGCGCTACGCCGCGCTGCGCTGCTCTTCTGGTGTGAATTGAGCCTTAGAGCATATTACTGACATTATGTTGTTACGCCTGAATTATGGTTTCTAAAAGTGAATAGAGCTAGGCGTTACTGCGTTAGGCGTTGAGGGTATAAAACACGTCCGTTGAGGTTATTACCCACGGCAAAGTTAAAGCTTTAGCTTGTGGCTCAGGCTTCTTAAACCTGCCTTGAACATAAATTAGCGTACTTGCATCGTAAAGTATTAAGTGTATTCAATAAAATGGATAAATATTTCTAGGCTACTGCAAAATTCATTCAAGAAACTGAACTTGGCTAGACAAGAGCTCAGAACCTCTCCCGCGGTTTCCGATGTACTGCCAGGTGTTGTATAACATCTCACCATTTCCTCCGTGAATGTCGCAAGAAATGACTAAGGAAAAGAAAATTCTAGGTATTGACTTACGGATCTTGTTACCTTATGGTGACGTATACATACATGCATACCTACGCGCCTGTATTCCAAATGAAGTAGGCAATGCAGATAAAACGCTATGTAGACAAAACCATGACTATTTCTCGTTTTATGGCTACTTCCAGCATAACATTTTTAAGTAGACTGTTATAATAGTGACAAGGTATTAGTACCTTGTCACAGGTTAGCCTGTCGCCTAATATGTACCTTAACCTTAGCCTTAGTTGCCTCTTACTTATTTTAAGCCCAACATCATACGGAGCACCAATACTTACCAAATATTGTAATAAACCTTAAAACGTTCAATGAATTAAGCACTCCTTTCTTCACAATTCTATTGGAAAATCTCAAGGAAAATCGCAGTACGTCTTTTCGTGAAGCTCCTGCTTTGGGTTATCCCGGTACACGAGGGTTAAGTCTTTAATCAGAGGGCTCCGGCCCAGGATCGGCAGGTAAACACCTGGAAAACGGGCCAAGGCCAAGCCTTGGAGGACTGAGGTACAGGCGGGAGCGGGTGGATTTTAAAATTGCTTCGAGTAATTTTTAAGTTAAACGTGTCACACACTAAGCATAAACTATGACATATTATCTGTATCTGAACGGATATCTATCAATATCGCTCCCTATACAATTCAATGAATTAACACACACAGCGCAGATAACTTACATTTTACCGTCAAGTATCTGTTGGCACCGACATACGAAAGATGGCATTTATACGCAGATAGAATACAGGGTGCTTCGGGAGGAAACCGCATAACTTTACCACCGTGTTCCTGACCATATTTAGAAACTATAATGTCATATAATGTAAGCTGAATTCGGCTTAGTTTGCCAGTAATTAACGTTTGCAAACGGATCTTTTCACTGTATTTTACTTGAAAATTATTTATTTTTGACAAGAACTGTCTTTGTGACTCTGCCAGCGCGTTTGTGCGTTGCCAGCTCATCCTAAAACATTGTGTTACTGGTGAACCAATATCAATTTATTGAGTTTGTATGAAAAGTAAAAAAAAAAGTCATATTTCGACCTATGTTCATTAAACATTTTTTAATTGTTATGACCTCAGCTATACGCTGGTGAAGTTATGCGGTTTCCTCGTGAAGCACCCTGTATAACCCTATCTGATCATATGTCTATTGTTGCTGTTGTGTGTGTGTGTCTCTGCAGGAACAATTATTAAAATAAAACTTTCATGGCCATAAAAGGCACCGACACGCGACCTTCCACTATCGGCCTCATCTAAAAGCTCGAAGTCGCGCAGCAAATGCTCAGAATGTCTATATGATTGAATCAAAAATGAGGAGATCCATAGACGAACTAAAGTCATCGATATAGCCCAGTGGATGAGCAAGTTGAAGTGGCAATTGATAGGCCAAATAGCACGCAGTGCAGGATGGCCGATAGAATCGAAAAGCGCTCGAGTGGAGACCACGGACCAACAAGCGCAACGTCGGATGTCCACCTACAAGATGAACAGACGACGCTGGATACAGGTCGCTTTTAACCGGTACATAATAAGTCCAAAGGAGAGGTCTATGTTCGGCAGTGGACGACTTATGACTGAGATATTAATGATGACCCTTAAACAAGCAAGTGTTATCACATAGGTAGTCGTACAGCCACCAGCATTAATATCTTCCACGACGGAGCGTGCAAAAAATATCTGACACGTCCTACTGCCTCTAGTAATAGAGTCGTATCAGGTGTTTTTTCAGCCTTATTGTATCAGATATTGGTGCTGGTGACTGTACAGTACTAGGCCACCTATTTTTTTTCTAACCATTATTTCGCTCCTGCCTTGTGCCACAACATTCACAAGCAGTATGTGCACAGCCTTATGAATATTTAACTACTGGATCCTCGCGATTTTCGGCTCAGCCGCGACTAAATTCTGATCATCTGCGTTTATCTGAGGCTGTTACGATACGAGCCGCATATCTTTTGAAGATAAAAAAACAGTGTTTACAGACGAGAATTCGTGTAAGTCGAAATACGTTGCTGCTATCGATTGAACGCTTGCGATACATGAAAAGGAGGACCGAGCGATGTAACGCTGCTACACGGTCAACCAAAGTTCGATATGGATGTTTTTGGAACAGTACAGTGAGCAACTAATATATGAACACGCTCAAATTGCCAGAAATAGATACATTCTTATTGTCTTAAAAGGCTGTGCGTACACAATTTTTGCGTCTTTGTTGACGACTGCACAAATTAGGTCAAAAGTGTAAGGTGTGTGTTAAGTATAAATGGTAAAATCTAGTGTCATTGATTTAGACCCTAGTATCCTAGTAGGTATCTAATAACTTAGTATCCTAGGTGTCGTAAGAGGTGATTAAGAAAATAGGTTTAGGAATGCTCTTGGCGACATGCCTCTGCAAACTTCCTTAATTACAAGTTATTAGCAAAATTATCACATTCTGTGCGAGTATATCCATTTTTCTCTGAGGATATAGGAAATATTGCTCGTTTGTCTGTCTGTCTGTTGTTGCACTTTAAGCTTCAACTTCTGAACTAGTTTACCCACGGTTATTTACGAACATTATATGAGATGCTCACACTTCCTGCGGGATAGCGATGTTCAAATTCAAGCTACGCAAAAAATACCTAAATCAAGCTCACGACTTAAAGAATTTTCTCGAAGACTCCTAATGCTACGTCCTTAAATACCTACCATAATAAAAAACCGACGACGAACTCGAATTCCTTTCCTGCAAACGTGTAATAAGCGTCAAGCAGGCAATCGAAATGAAACGGAAATTATAACAAGATTCCGGGAATTAAATTACGAGGGCAACACTCGACGTTTGTTTCGACACAACTCGGAGGCACTCGACTTGTAATTTGCAGTGCGTGCCGTAAAATGGTTGTGTTGCCAACGTACGCGGAAAATTGGCGGAAAATAAGTTTGTCCCTAATTTTAGATACTTAGTTTTTGTCAAGTAACTGTGGTAACATTGTTTTGTGCGAAAAATGAATATAGATTATACTGTAATATCTAAAACAAAGATACAAAAAGACCATTAGGGTTTAGCCAGTAACGAATCGCTTTTTAACAAATCGATAATTTTGCTACTGAAACTATAAGAACTATACAATTGAAACTTAGTAAGTAGATGTATTCTGTGAACCGCGTTAAATTTTTTTGCAGATACATAGAAAAAAAAACAATAACTTTTGGAATCCCCATACTTAAAACTGAAATTAAAAAAAAATCACACCTATACGTTTGAGCTACCTGTCTTCAAAACTAATGTTGAAGTTTCTAATAAATAAGTATATTATTTTTTTTGCACACACTGCAAGACTTCTAGAGTGATAAAATGTGTTTTCATCTCTATTTTCTAAACTAAGAGACAAACAAAAAAATAAATGATGCATATTAACATGCACATTTTCACCGAAAATTTGTTCGAACGAGATCTGGTAAGTATCATTAATTAATCTATACTACATATTATACTAATATTATACAGCTGAAGAGTTTGTTTGTTTGTTTGAACGCGCTAATCTCTGGAACTACTGGTTCGAATAAAAAAAAATCTATTTTTGTTAGATAGACCATTTATCGAGGAAGGCTTTAGGCTATATAACATCACGCTGCAACAAAAAGGACCGAAGAAACCTTGGAAAATGTAGAAAAAAATGGGAAAAATGAGTCACTATTCCACGCGAACGGAGTCGCGCGCACCGCTAGTACGTCATAAATCTAAACAGGAATTTACCTAGCCTAGTACCGAGTCCGACTCGCACTTGGCCGGTATTCTTAGTACAAATAGACCCTCAGAGTCCTCAGTGGCTATCCACTATCCCCCTTACAGTAATGAAACGGTAATTCTCGCCGAATAGGTTCTCGTTCGAGACCCATTTCGCGGACTGACCACTAAGGGGGCTGTATTCTATTAAGGACCCTTGCCTATTTAGTTTCGGGTTCATACAAAGTGTTGAATGATACATTTAAATGATGTCGAGTTTATTGGGAGGCTATTTAGGGTTAGGGAGTGAGTATTGATTGTAAGGGGATACCTGGTTATGCAAGCTGTAATAGATCCTGGGCATTAATTTAATGGGATATATAATAGGCATTTATAGAAACCCTGGTAGCCCAGAGGTTCGACCTGTGGCCTCTCACACAGAGGGTTGCAGGTTCGAATCCCAGACTTGTAGCTATTTTGCAGAAATAAATGCCGTGCTTTTCAGTGAAGGAAAACATCGTGAAAAATCCTACACACAACGACAAAGTCAACTTTCGTTGTGTGTGAAGAGCGCGTTTGGCAGCAGCCGCCGCGGCTCCTAGGTATATGAAGGATTATTAAGTAGCCCGAAATGTGTCGAGTTAACTCGATTTAAAACGTGAGTTATCCTTATTTTTAAAGATGTGTTTCTTCAATATTTTGTACTAACTTAAAATATTACTTTCAAATAATAAATAACTTACCTTACAAAATGCTCGTCTGACATTTAATGCCTATACGTCAAGAAGCCCAATTCTTTAATAAACTCCCTTAAATGTAACATAAAACTGTAAAAGGAACGAGCAATTTACAAAATCGGAGTTTCATCGGAAGGAAAGGTAGGAAATAATGAGCACATTATATGTTAGCTTCGTTATGGAAATAATTTTAAACATCTGACGAGTTTAACATGAGAGAGATGCTCATTAGAACCGTGTAGGTACGAATATTCGTCGCGTATATAAATATTCGTAATTTGATGGGTGGATAGGTAAATACTCTGCTTTTATGTAGGAGCAAGTGCCTGGGATCTTTTTAATTGCTGTATCTGACGGCGAGAAAGGCGGAGTAAACGCAGTGGAGTTAAATTCTATGCTGTAAAGATTTGGTTTAATTTTAATAGTTGAACTCGTGATATACAGGGTGTAGGTATAATAAGTAGTTATAATGTTTTTTAGATTTAAGTTCATAGGAACAATAGTGACAGGATGCTACTGTTGCCTAAAGCACATAAAAACCTCGAATACTATGAATATAATATCTTCCATACTATGCATATATTTTACACGTAGACCTTCTATTATATCAAAATAACCACGTCAAAATCCATTGCATAATTTTAAATATCTTAACATACCTACATAGTGACAGACAGCGGGAAGCGACTTTGTTTTACACTATGTAGTGAAATGTGGTATATAGCTGTCTCAGGCTCAGTTCATAAGTAAACTACATACATAATAATTATATTGCCTTTTAGTATACAAAAGTCCCATAAATTACAATCGCCTAACAGCGCCCCAGCAGTCAAGCCAGCAGGCAATCGCGGCCATCCAAAAATTCTTTTTATGTCACTCGCATTAGAACTTTAGGTTTTATTGCAGCCGTCAAGCCTTATCCGTCGCAGTTTTTAATAAAATGAAATGAAAATGTTCCACAGGGGAGTCCGAAGGGATAATGACCAGAACCCTCACAAAAGCGACCCTACGCCCTTAGTTTTAAAACCTTGCCTGAGGGCCCTTGTTTCGTGCGACGAATGAATAGAAATTACGGAAATAATTCTGAAGTGGATTCGGAACATCCATCAATGTCGACAGGCTTACAATTTCAAGTTTACGGGATGAAATTAGAGGGATTTTTAGAAGAGGATTTCATTTAGATAGTCGAGTGTTAGTGTCGGGTTTAGAATAACACATCTCTGTTGCTTCCCTGGATGTATAAGGCGAGTATTAAGGCTAGCGATCTAACACTATTAAACCTCTTAAATTAGAACGTAAAATAGTAGGTGTACAAGTGTCTACGAAACGCGAAGTAGTTATAGCTTTATCTACGCAGCGTTTTATGTGCTCTGCCTACCCAATAGTATACCTAATTTGTTTAGATATTTAATAAAATAGATGTGATTTTTGTAATATTTATATTCTAAGTACTGTGAGCTACTGGGGTGTAGCCTGTAGTTCATTTACTAAATAAAAGCTAATTTAAAGATTTTTCAGATTTACTATAGTTTTCACACGTATTGACATTATATTCTTCATTTTCTGAGTGACATCATAAATGTTCTTTTTTAACAAATTCAAATTTACATCATTATATAAAACCTATTCCTACAGTACCTACCTACCTACAGTTTAATTGTGACCGAAGTACCATTGCGGAACAGCGAGGAATCGCTGTCAGTATCATCTTATTTTTTTCTAACTAACTTAGGTACTTTTTTTATAGCTTGTAGAGTATCCCAATACTGTAAAAGCCTCCTTTTTTCTTTCCACTCGTCTCTATTTTTAGACAAATCTCGCCAGTCAAGTCTGAAATACTCTAAATCGTCCCGCCATCTCCTCTTTGTTATTATGTTTATTTTAATCAACCTTGTTTTTTTTTAATTGTAACTATCTCTGGACTTGAAACAACAAAAGTTTTTTTTTTTAATTAGTACCGAACTATTTTTTTTTCTAACTATTCTCTTTTGTTTATCTAAGTGACAGACTGTCCGCAATATTTACGAAACGTTACAGAACTGAAATATGTCGCAAGGCAAACAAATCCAAAGCTGTTTATTGCGCGTTATTTTTCACGCCGCGCAACCTTTGCAGTGCGTGACTTGAATGGCAGTCGATCTGCCGCAGTGTAGATACGTGACTGTAACATACAAACTACATACAGTCACGAACCGGGAATGTTGAGCCACTTGCCACTGTTCGCAATTTAGACGTATAATCAATGACCGATGTGATCGACTAGATGTCAGCTATTGGATTAGTATTACACGACCAAGTTACAAACATAGGTAAGAGGCTCAACAATCCCTGTTTACGATGGCACTGTATACAATATCATGACACTTTTCCATAGGGCTAGACTGCTTAATTTTCCACTTGCTACGATACCTCTTGCTATTTTATGTAAATTATACGTATTAGTCTAAACATAAAAAGTAATAATCTAGTCCCAATATTTAAAATAACGACGATAGCTTACGAGAGACAAAAAAATAACAGATGACCTATTCACATAGTCATTTCTCTCTCTATGGAAAGTTGTACAGTCTACACTTCTTTGCGACGCGTCGTAAGTCCAGAAAGTTCATTTGGATCAAATCTTTAGCGCATTTTTTTAGAATATCTTGTAAATTGCCTAAAAGTAATAGTAAAACAAAATGGATAAGCTCTAGTCTTTATAATATCGAGATTAGCCAAACGTATTTCGGGCCAATTTGTGACCTATTATCGGAAACATCGCGCCACAGCTGCTGCTGCGGACGATGAGTCACAAGTCGCGATAATTCAATATAGAAACATGAGTGTATCCGTTTGCACTATGAGAGAGTCTCACAGTAGTAGTTTAATGCTTGTACTTACGTATTATTCCTCTTATACTTCAATTACCCGTGTGGTGTCGGGTCTAGAATAGCACCTCTCCATTTCTTCTGTGGATGTCGTAGGAGGGGACTAAGGAAATGGGTTTAGGTATTCTTTAGGCGACAGGCTAGCAACCTGTCCTTATTAAATATACTACCTCTTACCTACATCTGTTTTCAAACCCAAAATGATTTGGGAACATAGGCGTGATTGTGTGTGTGTGTGTGTGTATATACTTCAATTATACAGTGACCCTGAAAAAAAGTAATGTCCATTTTGTTCTAGTCCCGCATCTACCATTCCCGGGTGTATGGCATCGCCAGTATTCCTAGCATGACGCGGCGAGTACGCAACATTGTCCCTCGCCCTTTGTCTTCTTGTTTAGCCTTTTGACGCGTATTTGGGCGAAAAATAATAAAAGTTCTTCTGTAAAAGATGACGTAACCTTTTTTCTGAGTGGCCGTTGCTTTTTAAAAGGAAAGCGACAGTGTTTTGTTGGGGGAGGATTTTTGTTTTATTTATAGGTTATTGTGTTCCAAGATATTAAATAATAATCCAGACTACCGTTGTTGATTAAATGCCTCTTATTATGAGAGGGTTTTGGCTGTAGTTCCCACGCAGGCCCAGTGTGGAGGGAACTTCACACACACCATTGAATTACTTCGTCGCCGTGTGCAGGTCTCATCACGACATTTTCCTTCACCTATTGGCTTGTGGTAAATATCAAATTCCATTTTGCACAAAAATATAAAAGTCTTGGATTCGAACCCACGACCCTCTGCTCGAGAGGCCACATAATGTCACACCGCTGGACTACCACGGCTTTTATAAGTTAAATAAATATATTTAAACTAGGCAGGAGTAAACTAAACGAAGCATGTAACTACGTACTCACAGATAATGAAAAAGGGTGAAAACCGACCCCTTTGATTGATTTTACAACATTCTCTCTACAGGGTGTCCCAAAACTAAGGAAAAGTGCCTTAAATATTTAAAATAAGACATTCTGCTTTATTTTGTCTTTACATATAGGTATGTACAGCAGGCTGCAAAATTGCATGGACAGCTTAGAGGCGGCAATCGTTTGGCGTCTAAAGCCGTGTTTTCATAGCCATCACTAGATGGCGCTTTAGCTGCGACTAAACCGTTGTGATCATGTTTCACTAGATGGCGCTGTGTCCATATGCTACATAAATGCAAGATTACACACCTTTTTATACAAATTTATGTTTTTATAGATTTTTACGTTATCTTTGGTTCTTTGACTAAGATACTATACTTTTATTTTCCACCATTTCAAGCGCCTTTGTTTACAACACTAACACTACAATAATAGCATTATTTCGTAAGGCTGTCAACGAAGCCCGGTGGCATCGTGAGACGGTAATGGATTAAAGTAATAAAAGTGTAAATAAGCCTCCGGTTCGAATCCCACAACATGTGCAACTTTTTGTATTTTTTTAATTTATTTTTTTATAAAATTTATCTATCACTTTTAATTTTAAATAGGAGTCCGTATTTATCTTTGAACAGAGGATTAAATAAAACCCACAATTGATATATGTAAAACATTTTACTTAAACCATACGAGAGCTGATTCTCAATAATTTATCGTTTTTAATTTTTAATAGAACAAAAACCATTTGTGTGTAAATTTATTGAGGTTTTAAAGCTTAAGTATTCGTTTCCAGAATCGGAAAGATGATTGAAGCTTTACCACAATAAAAACACATAATTTTAATAGCGACTACATTTTAAAATTGCATAATAATATCCTGGTTAACATAGCTAGTACGAGGGTCAAACTGAAAGTTTCGGGAATAGAAAAAAATATGCAGTTAAAATGATCAAAAGTAATTTTATTGCTTTTAAA
>BHDV01072430.1:11304-30195 GCA_005406045.1 Adoxophyes honmai | reverse complement strand
ACGGACAGACAGACAGACAGACAGACATGACGAATCTATAAGGGTTCCGTTTTTTTGCCATTTGGCTACGGAACCCTAAAAAGCAATAAATTTTTCAGTGATATCAGTAAACACTTAATTTAAATTTAAATTACAGTATTAAAAATTATGCTGTATTAAATTCAATGAAATCCTAATTTTCATTATTCTACATAGTAAGTTCTGTATAGTAATGTAATAGTAATGTATGTAGAAACAAGCGGATAAAAACTATAACTACAATGACAGACTAAATAAAGGCAGTAGATTAAAACAATGAATCTTAAATCATTGAAAATGGTATTTCGAACATTCTAGATCCTTACTGTTCCTTGCAATCAAATCCAGTTTTAAATAAGTAAATAATAAAATACCTCTTTATTTTACAAAAAATAGGAATATACGGATTTGTTATAGACAAAAGTACAACAATGACACGCTTATTCCAAATACCATCTCCACCAGTTAATTTTGAGTACTGTGAAAAAATTCTTGTTCCTTGTCACACAGGGTTTCTCTCCCTGGATTCTCCAGTCCGTTTGTAGCTGTAACGTAATAAAAGCGGACGTTAAGTTGAAAATTTGCTGCCCTGGTTAGGCAGTTAATACCATAACGTCCTTAAATATTAGACGCTTGACTAACCCCCGTTATAGACGTGACATAGTGGCAAAGTTTAGCAACAACTTTGCCTGCATGTTTGCGCAATCTCTAAGCGCCTTTGTACGATGCGATGCAAAATGGCGTTGGGTTTGTATACATTTTATATACAAAACCAAATTTAAGTTTGTTAAAACAAAGCATTTTATTTATTTTTGAAATCATGATTCATGGAGACATTAAATTTTAAGACCTACGCAGTCGATATTTAAATAGAAATAGTTTACGTTTATTTTTTCAAAACAATTGGGTTTGATTCCAGAGTTGAGTACAAGTTTTTCTTATTATTAAAATCGATGACATGATTCCTAAGAATAAATCTTCGTGTGTTAAAGTTTCAGACTTTACTATACTGACCAATTTAAATTAGCCACCCTGTATTCTGCCAGAATTTCTCAGAATTTATTAGAGGAATCAAATTTGATATTTAACATGTCAAAAACATACAATAAAATACAAAAAAAAAATCAATCAAAAATAACTTTAGCCTAAACTTAAGCTAGTCAAAGAGGCCCCCCCGAGTTGCCCCCGGCGCAAAGGTACCCATCACACTCGCCGCGTTAAGAATTGCCAGAATTGGTATTTTGTTATTGCTTTTGCAAGACCTTTTCTACCCAAATGTGTCAAGTGACCCAAGTCGGTGTCGTATGTGTCGTACTGGATTAGAATAACACCTCTCCATTTCTTCTGTGGATGTCGTAAAAGACAACTAAGAAGGGCAAGTTTAGGTATGCTTTAGATGACAGTCTAGCAATCAGTCTCTATTATTACATCTGCCATCTTTTTTTAAACCAGAAATGTCTGCGAGTGAGGAAGAAGTGGCTGCAAAACGTCAAATAATCATGGTCTTGTCAACGTAATGATTTGTGTGTCCTGTTTACTCTATTCAAAAACATAGACATGATTGTATGTATGTTTAGTACGACCAGAGGAGTTACAACAATCTCTAAAAGAGTTTTTCTTTGAATTCAATTCCATTGCAATCCAGATTAGATGGTTGAACTGAATCGCATTTAGATGCTGTGCCTAGTAAAGCCGCTGGTCAAATATCAGTGGGCAGAATTGCCAAATTGGCAATTGACGTCTGGCGATTGACTGGAACGTGGATGAGATTGGCGTGGCAAAGTTGCGTGGAAATGAAAAGGCCTTTATCGACAGTGGAATGTGGGCAGATTTAAATGATTGATTGGGGTATTAATGTTCTTGCTAAATCGGTTTGGAGAAGTAAGACATCGTATGCACTAGCGAAGAAGATATTATTGTATGTGTAGTGAGTTGGTTTGTAAAATACATATGTATACTTATAACGCGGCCAGTATGATGTATCTACCCTTTTGAAGTGAGAGCGGTACGAACTGAGTCTTCAGAGTACCCGTTTAAAAATTTGAGTGTTTTTAATTGTGAATAAATTTATACGTAGGCTAATCTAATATCCACGATAGTAAACATTTGTTCAATGAACTAACAGATTAATTTTAATGTCCGCCAATAAATCGAAACGTCTAGACACTGTTTATTACTTAAACCCACAAACGTACCCTTCACTTCAGTACTTATATCACGTAAATATTTGTTTTAGATAATTAATAATAACAAAGCTAGCTTTGTTGTTTTGACAACGCGCGAGTAGCGACGCGACTTACGATTTATCGGTATGTTACGCAAGTTCCCAAGGACTTGGATCGCTAATTATGTTACACTCATTTTACTAGTGTTTTCTCCTTTCTTTCTGATGCAAAACATGAGATACACTAATAAATTGGATCAATATCTTTCGAGGAATGGGCCCAGCCGGCTTGGTACAGCAACGCTTGCAAGTCGAGTCATACCTATATGAAATCTCTGTCAATTTTAAACACTTTTAAGACTCTGTTACACAGGCGTGAAGAATTCGTAGGGCGAATGGCGCGTTCTTAGCGAGGCACTAGCGCTTCACGTTATCATCACGCTCTACCTACACCACGTGATCACAGCGATCTTTGTCACGTTTTAGCATCCAATACGCGGCGAGCGGAGAAATGCAGCGAAGAGAGACACCGTTTGTCGCATAGACGTAAAAACGTAATCGCTACATTCAGAGTGTCTAGTGTGTTCAAATCGATGGTGCAGTCGTTAACAAATTCGTTTGCGAGTTATCGCAAAATTGTATGGAAACCGAGACAGCGCCGCCAGCGGAACGTTTGCTCAACTACCACGGTCGACACGTCTCCATACAATTCCGCGATAACTCGCAAACGAATTCGTTAACGACTGCACCATCGATTTGAACACACTAGAACTACAGAAAGCTTTTGTATCCTTGTGAAGCGAGATTTTTGTACGAGCAAATTTAACACACTCTGCGACATAAATGTATTTTAGGATGCAAATGCAAAAGCAGAGAAAGGTTTCAAATCTAGTAACGGGAGAATTTTACTTGTCGTCAGTTAGTTAACTCTATTTAAATTTAAATTTTCGGTGACACTGCACTAGTGAAGTAGTAGCCCGCAAATTTCCATCTTCCACGTTAGGGAAATGTCTCTTTCTACATACGACATACATACATAACCGTCACGCCTTATTCCCTGCGGGGTAGGCAGAGACAACAGAGCGCCATTCGCTTCTATTTTGACGTACTTCTTTCGCTTCGCTAACATTCATCACTCTCGTCATACACGCTCGACGGTTTCGGGTACTCTTAATTTGGCCTCCCTTTAGCACATCGCCGATCTGCTTGCCCCAACACACTTCCCTTGCTTCATCCATTCTCTCCACATGCCCAAACCAACGCAGCATACCTTTCTCTATCCTTGTTACAATACTCTCTTTCAGATATATCACTCAGTTGTGAGTCGTCAGGACATTTCTAAGGATGCTCGTCTGGCTATTCACAACGGTGTGCTAGTGCCTACTATGATGTATGGTAGCGAGAGTTGGGTGTGGCAGAAGAGACACGAAAGTAGATTGAATGCGGTTGAGATGCGTTCTTTGCGAAGTATGAGTGGTATCAAACTTACTGATAGGGTGCGTAATAGCGTGATTAGAGAGAAGTGTGGTCTGAAAGAGAGTCTCTTTCTAACCAAACAGAAAAGAAAGAAACGACAAATGATTTCTACGTTCGAACCGCGGAGAAACACTAGTATTCTAAGCCCCCTCGATTCTAGACACTTGACATATACCATTTCCATTTTGTAACTACCCATTGTCTATTGTTTCCCGTGTGGTGCCGGATTAGAATGGCACCACCCCCTTTCTTCCCGTGGGTGTCGTAAGAGTCGACTCTGGGAAAGGGTTAGTGTATTGTGGGCGGTGGGCTAGCAACCTGTCACTGCGATATCACGTTTAGCCATCTGATTACCCTGAGATTGCTAGACGTGGCACTGGATTTTTGAATTCATTTGCTCTGCCTACTCCTCTCGGGAATGCAGGCGTGAGAATATGTATGTATGTATGCATTGTCTATGAAACTGGTGACAATTCCGTTTGGCCGCGTATTCTGCTCCTGTTGCTCCGCATTTTCTACCATTTGAAACGTAGATTCGCGAACTGGGTCGCGTTAGGTCAACCGGCTGTCTGGCGCTTCGCCAAAATAATACAAACAGCGAATTAGTTATGACAATTTGTTCTGAGTGTAAAGGATAGTCGGGAGGGGCCGTTTTCATTTGTTTTTATGGAATATAAATTTTGAACGAAATGAGCTGGGTGTGCTCTTGGACTATTTCAATTTGGAATCGGTTGTTACGAGGGGTTCATAACTTGATATCTATGAACCAAGGCAACCTCTCATTTACAGAGTGCTCTACTGGTTAAATGACAGGTTATCCACGTTATTTAGTATTAACAAAATTTCATAAAAAATCGATCGAGTTGTTCATACATGTAAGCATCTATACAACTCATTTATCTACATAAAATTAAGAGTTTTCGTGTTTATAAAAATTACTATTCTTCAACTCCTAGTGGAAGTCTCTTTTAAACACAAATCATTGAAAAGATACATTATTTTTTAAGTAGGTACGATTAAATTATCGAAACAAATAATTAGAATTTTGAAATAATTACTGTGGTTGGGAGGTAGCAAAAGTCATTTTATAACACAATGAGTTGAAGTCTGTTCGTCACATTTCCAACACCCTGGCCGTAATCAAATCCTAAAATTAGACAACCCAATCAGCCATGTATTCACACATTCACCGTCTATAATGACGCAGTATTTTCAATTATGCAAAACCAACGCTTAGGCAATGTTATTACATAATTTACATAAGAGCATTCCGGCCCGTGTCAAACGTTACTGAGCAAACAGACGACATTCTGAGCAGAGGAATATTTGCGTTGCTACCTATTCTCTTTTAAAACGAAAGTTTAAGAAGTTCTAATCTTTTTTGATTTTAGTTATGGGAATGGAGAGAAAATATTGCGACTAAGGAATTCGGCGACAGGCTAGCAACCTGTCACACTCAAAACCTAAAAAATAACCTAGAAGTGGCCCTTTTACATAAAATCAGATGAATATTTTGTTGAGGTTGTTAAAAAGGCGCTGTTTGGATAATTCAAAGAAAAAACTAAATATTTCATTTATTTAGAACATGAAGTCGGCGCGACTGGCGGTGCGAGCTTGCGACGTCGATTCGCCATTGTTTTTTTGGAATTACTTACTGCCACCATTTAAGCTGTTACTGGTATGTCGAAATGTTATCTTCAAATATTTTTCTGAATTATTTAATAAATGAGATAATGTCCTTAGTAACTGTACAAAATAAGTCATTAAAATAGTGTGATACTTAATGAGTCTCACCCTTCGGGTTCATTTTATGACCTACGGATATAATAATGCAGTCACATTAATAACTAGTATTGCTGATTGCTCTTTATCAGAAAAGCCTCAGTTTGTGAAAATAGAAGCAAATCAAAGCCTTCGCGACCTCACCTAACTCGATCACTTGCAACCTAAGAATAGACCTTTGTATTTCCGCCCCATAAAAAAACAATTACTCGCCATGCGTCTTCATATTCTTCTCCAAATTACCAAATTTGTAAACCTAACCTTATCCAATGCTATCATAAATTTGTCGAAATGTTCGTTTCGTGACGCCATTAGAGTTAATCGCGCGACCGCTCTGTTGCCGTGACATTTGACGTTCAAAAAGGACCTAAGTGAACGAGTACAAGGCACAGTTAGGTCCTTTTTCGATGGAGAAAATTACAGTAATACAAACGTGAAATTGTCTGTACGGGGGTTCGTGGATTGGTAGAATGGCACACAGTGTACGTAATTTGTCGTTGGTGCATTTTTGCTCGTTTTGTTTGCATCGACAATTGTTCTGCTGACTTTTTGTGGCATAAACTGTAATAGTTAGACAATATGCTGTCACGATATTTTTTATAGAATTATGTTGTAAAGTCAAAGTAAATTTTTCTGTAATCAATAGTTTTAGCAGCGCATGCGATGTTAGAAAGTTTTTTGGTATTTTTTTCACACCTTGGGCAATTCTGTGCCTTGGGTTACATTATTGTAGTTTTGGTATGGATCCTAACTTTTTGAAATATAGCTTACTTTCAAGTAAAAACTTATCTATTTGTCCAATTCATGTTCTTTTTCTGTATTTTCATCAAATTCTATCAGTGTCCGTGTATACGTAGTCGTTGTGGGATGTGGTATTTACATACATTCATACATACATACATCTATGTATGGCTTTGATATTAATTTACATAAAAAACAACTCGCCAACACACATTTTTTATCATCAATTTTCCTAATTTGGAAATGGTTTGATACATGTAGGGGAGGTAGGGGAGGGATGGGCACTTTTTCACTATTTATTGCATAAAAGATCAGATTTTATAGATAGTCAACTTTTATTGCCAATTCTTATTGCACCAAGTATCTGGCTAGATATAATTAAAGAGCTTCCTTAAAAATTACAATCAGTCTCAAAATTACGAGATATTTTGTAAACTAAGTCAAAAGTGCCCATTGCTCCCTACGGTAGGGAGGCTTGGACATACCCTGTGGGAGGCTTGGGCACGGCCTATAAATTACTTTGTATCCATAACGGAATACAAAAATTAGTTAACAAATAAAGTATTATTAAACTACATCACTAAAAGAAACCAAAAATAAAATTTACAAATAAAATGCATCTTAAACAATACCTTAACTTGTCTGAGATTGGGTATAACCCATAAAGAACTATCAAACGTGTACTTAGAACTACAATGTTTGGTTTTATTGTATAGTCTTTTGTAGGTACTGCCAATTTAGATTTGATATCGTCTAAAAGGACACTAGCTATGTCGTCTACTTCAGGAAAAAAAGGTGTTTCTGATCTTACTCAGGCTCTTAAATTAGTAGTGGTGGTTACCTCTTCTATGGCTCGTAATATTAAATCTTTAGGAATTTCCCGTCGCAAACCTTTCTTTTTTAATTTAAGTAGTATCTCTCTACAATTAAAAGTCAACCAATAGTTAAAAATCTATACAGAATATAATAGGAGGGAGCATTGGGCATGCTCAAACCTCCCGCCCGTGCAAATGCCCATCTCTCCCTCCGTATACATTTTCAACATAGGTTACGGGTATTTTTTTTAATCTACGTATTTAGGCTTGAATTTCAGTTTAATTCATAGATTAGTAAATATGCAATAGATAAATAATAAAAAATACACATACCTTTCATTAGTTTTCTTTTTATTACGATCCGAAATCGCAACAAAATACTTACTTTTACGAGTGCATAATCTTCAAACGTATTTGTGTTCGATAACTGACAGAAACAACAGATAGCCTATGGATGATCAGTGAAGCCATTCGGTAAATTAAATTACCAAATCACTAAAAAAATAAAATCTATTATCAAATCAGAATAAAAGAGGGGTGCCCATGTCTCCCAACTGCCCATCCCTCCCCTACCTCCCCTATACATCACGCCCGAATACCCGATTGGGGTAGGCAGAGCACATGAACGTTACATAGACAAATCCATGTTTTGTAGCATAATTATTTTTTAGGTCTTAATTTAAGAGGTACTACAGTGACAGATTGTTGTCAAAAAATATACCTTGACCTATTTCCTGAGTCACCTCTTACGACAACCACGGGAAGAAAGGGGGAGGTGCTATTCTAACCCGGCACCAAAAAATTGCACTTTTTCCTCGTCTTTCCGTTAAATAAATCCAGTATTATCGTGTTTTGATTAATTTAAGTTCCATGCGGAGTTATAGTAAACTTGCTTACCAGTTTCGTTTTTACGGCTAATGCGAAAAGTTAGTAACAGTCGAGTAATGAGTTCATGTCGGACTAGCGTGTCATCGGTTACTAGATACGTAGTAAACAAAGCTGTTACACTGGGAAACGTTGGCCTAATTTGACAAGTTTGTAAAACTGTCATCAACATTTTTTTCTAACTGCCTGTACTTTTTTGAGGGTACATCATTTTTATCGTCTTCATTATCTCAGCAGCAGGTTTGGAGGAAAAAACACAGCCTAACAATTGAATCCGTGAGGTGTCGGGTTTAGAATAACACCTCTCCATTTCTTCCGTGGATGTCGTAAGAGGCGACTAAGGACATAGGTTAAGGTACATTTAGGCGACAGGCTAGCAACATGTCACTATTGTACCTGCCACCTTAAAACCTGAGAAATAAATGCTAGAAGTGGCCACAAAATGTGAAATAGTCACCGTTTTGTCTATGTGGCGTTTTGTGTGCTCTGCCTACCCCATTTGGGAATACAGGCGTGACTGTATATATGTAAATTGAATGCCTTACCTACCTAGAACGTTGTCACAATAAATGTTAAAAAAAGTTCCTTTGACAAGCAATGCAAGGACAGTATAACGTTTACTGCACTACACTATGATGAGTCAAGTTGTCTTGGTCTGATAGTTCTTTATAGCGGAGGACAAGGTACTCACTACATTAATTTGATTATTAATAACGAATCACATCCATACCAATATATAAATGTGAAAGTGTGTTTGTTTGTTTGTTTGTTTGTTTGTCCGTCTTTCACGGCTAAACGGAGCGATGGATTGACGTGATTTTTTAGGTAGAGATAGTTTAGGGCATGGAGAGTGACTAGGCTACATTTTGTCTCTTCAAAACCCCCCATTTCCCTAAAGTGAGGAGTGGAAGTTTTCAATGTAGAAAGCTATAAAATTCGTATGTGTGCTATCTCTTCTGTGATACCCCGAGTTTAACGCGAGCGGAGCCGCGGGCAAAAGCTAGTTCTAAATAAATGTTAGATAATTCTAAGATTCCATCAAATACACCGCTTCTCAAAAGGGCTGTAGCCAAAAAAGTTAAGCGATAACAAGCCAAAGAATTGAAATGCCAACCGTCCAAACGAATCCAAACCGTTCGTCAAATAACTGTTTGGAAGTTCATTTGTGCTTTCATACGAATTCACGCTAGCGTAAACATACACACATACATACATACATATTCTAACGCCTGTATTCCCAAGAGGGGTAGGCAGAGCACGCTAGCATAATTGTTGTGACAATAACATTAGTAAAATTGCGTGCCAATGAAACATTTAGATCGTGCTAATTGCCAGGGTTTGCTACGACCGAGGAATTTGCTTGTAATTTGGTTTAAAAACGTCTTTCGCTTCTAATGTTACCAGCAGTGTTTGTATTATGTTCTACTAGCTTTCCGCCCGCGGCTTCGCCCGCGTGGAACTCGGTTATATTGCGGTATAAAGCACAACTATAAGAAAACTTCTCGTTTAAAACGACACACAGCGCCATCGATCTATCATCTATCGATCGATCATCGACCGATATCGATCTATCATCGATTGATATCGATCTATCAAGCAAACTATATTTTTGTTTTCCCTAGGGAACATCATTTTTTTCCGGGATAAAAAGTACCCTATTATTTAATCCGGACTTCTATCTTTATGTCTGCAAAATTTCAAAGCAATCGGTTCAGTAGTTACGGCGTGAAAGCGGAACAAACAAACAAACAAACTCACTTTCTGACTTATAATATTAGTAAGGATTTTTGAGTATAGCAGCGATACGCGTGTCATCTGCGCGTTCATTGCCCGTTTTAAATACACTGCACATGTACCATCGAACCAATTGATTCCTGACCCACCATAGAACCTATTCACAGTGAACGTCATAGTGACATTGCATTGCTTGACAAGGGAAATGTTTATGACGTTTATTGTGACAACGTTCTACGGTGGGTCAGGAATCAGTTGGTTCGATAGTACCATTATAGTGACGTCATGCGAAAGTTTTAAGCGCTATATTCTCGTTTTATTTTCTTTGTCGCGGAAGAAAAAGTATGTGTTTAATATTCCTTGGTAATCTATCTGACAGACTAAATTGTTTTATTAGTAGTATACCCTTTTACTTTTTTTTCTACGAATAACTATTTTGTTTTGTAAGTTGCGATTGCGACACATCGTCAACCCGCAAACCAACACACGGCAGACCGGCACATCTCCAGCGTATTCATAATTATTAGTATTTTTTCACCTTTTTTTACAATTTTCAGACAATATGCACGACTTAATGACGTATTGTGACGACGTGACGCGACGCCACATGATCTGATATTGCTTCTTGATTCAGAGTTTAAACTTGAAACTTTAGCTGTTAATAGTACTCCAGTATGAGTACCTACAACCTACATAAACTAACCACCTTACTCAAGACAAAACCAAATGCAACATTGCACAAGCAGCAAATTAATCTTACCTAGCAATTATTGCTCTAAGCTTGTTCGCAGTAAATCAACTAAAGTAATAAATGAGCCACGGGGGAGAGTAAAACGGAGGTTCCACGTTTAATTTAACAATTTTGACACATCTGAGAGGCGACTAGAAGAGAGAGGTTACATGTTCCAAATATCTAACCAGAACGCACGAAAATATTTGACAGAAGTAAATCTTATCGTAAACATTTAACAATATTAAAAATTCATATGTAGCAAGTTTAATACATTTTTTACTCCTTAAAGATTAGCAGTGAAAAATCACAGTCTTTAATAAAAACTTATATAATTTGAACTTCTGACAGTTCTTCAATATAACGAGTAACTGAGAACGTTAATTACATTAAAATCCATTCTTAATTTAAACATCTACAGGTTGATACCCTAACGAGTAGACCGGCGTCTCCGCTATTTGCTCTCCTCTATCTGTGATACACAGACTCCACTAATGTGTTTGGTTTAGAGAATATCTCGTGATGCAGTTAGCACAGCACTATTGGAATACCAAGGCGGCAACAGCTGGTGAGTTATAGCATCCATTAGGAACGTTAGCTATTCTAACTGCTAAATATTTCAAATTTAAACTTACACAACGGCGGTGGATGCATCAACAGATTACTTTAAGATTAATACACTAGCATCTCATTAAACTGATACATGTGTTTTAAGGAGAAGGACAGATATTCAAGATTTCAAAATAGAATGTGATCTCCTTAGTGACATAGATAAAAAATTACCATAATTTCCAAGTTACCAGTTTTTTAAGAAGTTGTGTTTACAGCAGATAACTTCGATTAGTTGTCTCTCTGTTACTCTTACAAACTGATTTTGATAATACTTGGTGTGGAAATAGTTTGAGTCCTGAGAAAGGACATTACTTACTTTTTATTTCCAAAAAATCATGGTTTTCAGAAATAAGTCATAACAGATTTTCGCAGACGAACTCGCGGGCAGTAGCTAGTAATGTATAAAGTTAAATGCGAACTGCTCGCAGCGCTTAGTTAATAATGTTTACTGGTTTAGTTTGTATCGTGTTTCAGCAATGCAGACAGCGAACTTGGAACAGCCGATTTATCTTCCAAGAACTTGCTGCCTTAATGCATCTCTTGTTAATTCCTTAGTCCGTGGAACAGCAAGATAGTGTCTTATGTTTAACCACCTACGAATATAGAGGAGCATTATAAGCTTGGAAGCGTGTTGTGTCGGTTTTGAAATAACACCTCTCCATTTCATCCGTGAATGTCGTAAGACAACTAAGCTAGCAATCTTTTATATCTGCCTAATATAAACCTAAAAAAAAAGTAACTAGAAATTCCCACGGAATGTGAAACAGTCCTCGTTTCGTCTACGTAGCCTTTCGTGTGCTTTGCCTACCGCATTTGGAAATACAGGCGTGATGTGTGTATGTATGTTATTGTGACAACGTTCCAAGGTGGGTAAGAAATCAATTGGTTCAACGTAAGTAAAGAAAGTTAATTTAGATTAAGATAAGAAGTATCCCAAATATTTACCCATTCGAGCAATCGCGTAAATCGAATAGAAGTTTCTTGATCGTGATAGAGTTTGGGTTCCGTGGGCCAAATGGGAAAAATAGTTTCTCAAGTAAGTCTCTCTATGTGTTTATATGTTTTTTTATTTGGAGGCTATGTAGGTACAATCAAAGAATTTGATAACTGTGCCACTTTGTACCTTTTTACAAGAAATGTCACTGTGACATACCATATTATATGAAACTCATTATGAATTGGTTCAAAGTGGCACAGGTATCAATTTCCTTGACTGTATGTATGCAGAGCTCTTAATTGTGGTTTAGTGTGGTAAGAAAGTCAATGATGTAGGTGCTTTTTAAAATAAAAACAACGTCAACTTAAAAAAACTAGTAATTTGCAAGGGATAGAATAACACTTTTGAATTTCTTCAGTGGATTTCGTAAGAAGCGACTGATGAAATAAGCTTAGGTAGGTATGAAACTACCGTGAGACTCACTCATAGTGAAAAATAACGGAAATTACTCACGTTGTTTATACCGAGATTAGCTCGACATGTTTCGGATCAATCCGTGATCCATCATCATCAGCGGACAGACACGCACTAGCTCCAGATGATGGATCATGGATTGATGCGAAACATGTCGAGGTAATCTCGGTATAAACAACGTGAGTAAATTCCGTTAGTAGGTATGCTTTACGCGACAGGCTAGCAACCTGTCACTATTATACTACCTCTTGCATCTGTTTTTAAACCTATATGTTAGAAGTGACTGTAAAGCGTGAAATAATAATCATGGTTTTGTCTATGACATGTTTTGTGGTCTCTGCCTACCCCATTTGGGAATTGAATAATGTCATGATGGTAAGAAGCAAGAAAAAAAGTTATTTCATTGATAAATGCTATCAATGTGATCACAAATGCACAATTCAACACTTTGTGCGCCAATAAAGAGTTCGTTGTTGCATTTGAACTCAATCTCGAAGCATTGTTGAGCAATTTACTGTGATAGACAGTAAAAATAACTACATACAATCACGCCTGTGTTCCCAAATGGGGTAGGCAGAGCACACGAATCGTGACATAGACAAAACCATGATTATTATTTCACTCTTTACAGTCACTTCTAACATATAGGTTTAAACACAGATGTAAGAGGTAGTATAATAGTGACAGGTTGCTAGCCGGTCGCGTAAAGTATACCTGCCTAAGCTTATTTCACAGCCACTTCTAGAGGAGTTTTAGGTTCGCAAAGATGGAAGAGGTAGAATAGTGACAAGTTGCTAGCCTGTCGCCTAAAGCATGCGTAAACCTATTTCCTTGGTCGCCTCTTACGACATCCACGGAAGAAATGGAGAGGTGTTACTCTCTCCCGACACCACCGGCAAAATAACTATAATCTTATTTATACGTCCTACTGCTGGGCACAGGTCTCCTCTTAGGTTTAGACCGCAATTCCCACGCGGGTTGAGAGTATATGGGAAACTTCACATGCCAAGAAAAAACACAGATCACATGGGATTGGAGGTAAAGCTGATGGAGTCGTGGGCAACAACTAGGAAGGTTATTAAATAACACTTGTAACATAAGTATCAAATCTAACATAGAATGCTCATACATAATATAACTATCACGTTTTTATTCATATAAAGGGTAAGGAGAGTTCAAAAACATACATAGCCACTTTTAGCATAATTTTTTGTATGATAATACATGAACTAGTTATAATGGTGACAGGTTACTAGCCTGTCAAATAAAGAATGCCTCAACATATTTCCTTAGTCGCCTTTTACGACACCCACGTAAGAAATAGAAAGGTGCTATCAACCCGACGACACTGGTTTTAAAATTATTTAAAATAGTCCCATATTTTTTACAACGCTTGCTATCTTTTTATAAATAAGCAGAACGTAATAAAATAATTCAATAAATTCATTTCAATTCAACATACTATACAGAAACTTGAATATTATTAGTTAATACATTTTATAAAAAAGCTCGACCCTAGACCAACAAAATACCAAGACAACATAATTTGTCTAAATTTTGACACCCTGTATACACAAAACATCACTTAAGACTATACAGGGTAGAACCTTTGTTTAACTATCCCTTGATTAAGCATGACAAAGTGAGAACCGTATACATTAACCATACTGACCCATTTTCGCCGGATTCCCCACCGCGGCACCAACGGAACACACAAAAATGACACATAGAATCTTCCACTCCATTTTGACACTGTGTTTTAGTAAAACTAGCATTTTTTTCTTGATGGAAAACGGTATCACATAGTTTTTGTTCGCGTAGCGGGCACGAGTGCTACGGGGCTACGGCGTAGCGCCACGCGTCCGCTCGGCGCTACGAAGCCCAGACGACTGAGCTCGTAGCTGTATTGTATGACTTGATATTATTGATTCTTTTAATGTTATTTTTGGACTTTTTCACACGATTATTGTTAGGCTAGTTGGGGTTAGGATTTGATTTTGATTTGTTATTTATTGATTGATTGGGGTTTCGTCAGGTTTTGTTATTATGCAAACAACTATAGTTTTATGAATGAATTAAAAAATAAAGAACGTTAAAAAAATGACTGATTTCGTCATTCACTGTTTTTTCACTGTTTTGTGAGATTGGTGGTTGGTTGCAATAATTTTCTCGTTATTTGTATACACGTGGCTTCGCATAGATTTTTATAAAGTAATGTAAGCATTATTATTATTATTTTGTTATATTGGCGTGAGGTGTCGGGATGGAATAACACCTCTTCATTTCTTCCGTGGATGTCGTAACAGGCGACTAAGGGAATAAGTTTAGGTATGCTTCAGGCGACAGGCTAGTAACCTGTCACTATTCTATCTCTTCTATCTTTGCACACCTTAAACTGTGCTAGAAGTGGCTGCGAAGCGTTATATAGTCATAATAATGGTTTTGTCTATGTCACGTTTCGTGTGCTCTGCCTACCCCATTTGGGAACACAGGCGTGATTGTATGTATGTATGTATGTATGTATATAAGCATTAACTGGCAAATCCAGTTACTATTGAACTTGACCAACAGTGTAGTTAAGATATGGGACAGTTTTCCGGAGGAAGTGATAAGAGTCGAGCGCATTTAATAATAGATTTGATAAATATGTAAAAAGCAGTAACACAAGTGAACAACAACATAATATTGTTGTTAGCATAATATTGCCGTGCATTATTTTAAATAAATAACAAAGTGAATACCTACACAGTCAGAAAAAATGATAATAATATCGACAAGGTGATAGTTTAAAAATAAGATCTTACTGTTAAAACAGCGTATATAATGTACAGGTACGTAATTATTTTTAACCCTTAATCGTATTTTGTCGCTAACATTCCGTTTTTGTTTACCCTATTTAATGACTTTGACTGTTTTCACATTTTGTGATTTCATTTTATTGTGACATTAGGATTAAAACATCTCTATTTTTATTAGGTACTATTTTGAATTCTTGACATTATTGTTATTCATTTGTTAATATTTTTATTATTTATTAAAAATAGTTTACCATTTGATGATCCTTCTGTGGATTACTTGTATCTATTAATTTTCAAAAAGAATCTATTTATCTGTCTATTATTATAAAATTATAACCAATTCTTTTGTCTAACGATACCAATAACAAAGTTACCTTTAAAATTTAACCTTTAATTTTATATTTCACTTGTTTTCTAAAACCTCAAATCTGCATTGATTTTAGCAGAGCTTACAATCAGCTTTTACTGACAAGTTTATTAATTATTCTCTTACTAAAACTGGGTATTATTGGCTGAGGTCGAGATTAAACTGTCATTTTGAATTGACATTTTGTTTTAGTAAATTAATTAATTCTCCTAGAAGCACGTACTCCGTTTTATACATACAATCACGCCTGTGTTCCCAAATGGGGTAGGCAGAGCTCACGAATCGCTTCATAGATACAATCTTGACCATTTCACGCTTCGCACCTACTACCAACATAATTTCAGCTTTAAAAACAAATGAAAGGGGTTTTTAATTGTGATAGATTCCTAACCCGTTGCATACTGCATACTTAAGCCTATTTCACTAGTCACCTTACGATATATAAGCAAGAATTGGAGACATTTGTTTAGTTTCTAAGGTTATTAGTTAATTAATTGTATTCATTATATTAAGAAAAAAAAAGTGAAGGAAGAGAGAAAGAGGAAAGAATCATATGAAAAAAAAAAGAATAGAAGGAAGGAATGAGAAAAGAAAAAAAAGGAAAGGGAGAGGGAAGGGAAAGGAAAAAAGAAAAAAAAACCAGTTGTAATTCATTTTAAGAGCACAATACTGTAAAACTGTTGTGTCTTTACTACGCGGAGCGCACAGTTAAGCTAAAAAAAATATATATATCCCAAAATCATCAAGGTACGGACCACGAGTCCATAGATGAAAAATTTGTTAAAAAAAAAGCAAGAATTGGAGAGATGTTACGTATTCTACAAGATTAAACAAAATAATAAAATTGTGGTTAAAAATATGAAAGGGCCAGCATAATGATAACAATAATAAGGATAACAAACCTTGTGTTCATAACCGGCCACAAGGGTCTACATAATTATAATTACGTTTACCGTTTTAGTTATTATATGGTAATTAATGCAAAATAAAGCTGGCTACTGAACACTCGCTGTTATGAGTAACAACTGGAGACTGGGAATTTTCTGACCCAAAAAGCAATGAATAGACGCTTGTATTCCCCAGTGGCGTAGGCAGAGCACACAATAAGTTACATGTTCGAAACAATATGTTGCTGTTATGCTAATGAAGGGTGCAAGTACACGTAGCGAATTTCCCTTAAGTCTGATGCGTGTTGTAAGTAAGTAAAAAACTCTTTATTGTACAAAAAATAAATAAAAGACTACAGATGATAGGTAACAAAAAAAAACACAAAGTACAAAGGCGGACTTATCCCAAAAGGGATCTCTTCCAGTCAACCCTTGAGCAGTAGAGAGGAGCAGCAATTTAGGTAACAACATTTTGTTGAGGTATCCAATGTTTTTTTTATTGAAATAAAATTGTGCAAGTTTCTCGCGGCGCATTCTTCTTGGCAATCGCGGTATTAATGAAGTGCTTGTAGGCTTATACAAAAGAGCCCCTTACGGTCTAGTTGCATTAATGAAATGATTTTGGATCTATTATTTTCATAGACACTTTAAGCATAATTTTTGGTTTTTAGCTTTAATGTAAATCAGAATCAGAATATTTACTTACTGTACAGATAACAATTTGGTATCAACAGTGTTGGGGATATAATGTTAGTTACAAAAATAATGTTTTATAATTATCGCTAATTTTTATTACAAAGTCTGTAATCCCAAAACTTCTAAAAATCGTAGGAAATTTTATCAATAACCAAATTACTTAAAGGTTATTTTAAATATATTTTAATTTACAAAGGTATTTACAAGATATTTAAAAGTATTATTGTAGTAATGAAAGCACTTTTTCATACACATTTTTTTTTATTTGGCACAACATTGTTGCTATCAAGCTATGATGTAAGTTCGTTGGCATACCTAGATGTACCATGTCAAAACTGTTTCATACATAACTAACTACCCACGGCTACTCTTAAGAATCGCAGCATTAATTCATCTTTCATTAATGTCGTAGCATTCGCCGCTAATCCCCAAAGACATCAAAGGGAGTATAAGAAGGCATTAGCTGGCCCAGATTATGTAAGTTACATGATGTTATTAAGCCGAAACTTGCCTCTGGTATTAATTTTGTTTGGAAGTGGATTGATTATGGAAACGTTAGCAGGAATACTTCCTTGTGGAGAAAAGGAAGTTTATACGAAGTAAGAGTATTTATGTTAGGAGAAATCGTTGTGTGTTTTGTATATAAAAATACTAGCTTTCCGCCCGCGACTTCGCCCGCGTGGAACTCGGTTATATTGCGGTATAAAGCACAACTATAAGAAAATTTCTCGTTTCAAATTACACACAGCGCCGTCGATCTATCGATCGGTCATCGATCGATATCGATCTATCATCGATCGAAATCGATCTGTCAAGCAAATAATATTTTTGTTTTCCCTCGGGAACATCAATTTTTCCGGGATAAGAAGTAGCCTATTATTTAATCCGGACTTCTATCTTTACGGCTGCAAAATTTCAAAGCAATCGGTTCAGTGGTTACGGCGTGAAAGCGGAACAAACAAACAAACAAACAAACAAACAAACAAACTCACTTTCTGACTTATTATATTAGTAAGGATAGAGTTTTTTTTATTATTCCATTTCTTCCGTGGATGTCGTAAGAAGCGACTAAGGAAATGGGTTTGGGTATGCTAGGCGACAGGCTAGCAACCTGTCACTAAATACTACCTCTTCCATCTGTTTTCAAACCTAAAACTATGCTAGAAGTGGCTGCGAAGCGTGATATAGTCATAATCCTGGTTTTGTCTATGTCACGTTTCATGTGCCCTGCCTACCCCTTTTGGAAACACGGGCGTGAATTTCATGTATGTATGTTTACTTTATCTTATTCTCAAAATATCACTATTCGAAAATAGTGTTTACTTCTTTTTACATTCTGTATACAGAACTAAAATATTACCACGTCTACGGTTTCACATCAAAAGAGTTTCTCTCGCATATACGCCATTCATTCGAACTACTTCAACATAATTATGCGAAGGAAAAACACTGAAAGAACATGGAAAGTTCATTAACCTCTGTGGCTGCTTAATTAGCCGTAGTCTTAAAGCACTACAAGTTACAGAAAACCTTAAGTTTGAAAAAAAATGTTTCAAAGAATATTATTAATAAGAATATTCTAAGAACCTAATATTCTAAGAAACCTTTGGTAACCATTAGCCATGTAACAGCCTGTTCCCATCACGTCGGGCGCCGGCACGATTTTTAATCGGGTCTCGGTGCCTCTGTTCACACTGGCCGGCTGTCGGCCCGATTTTTAATCGGTCTCGGGGCCTCTATTCACACTAGTCGGCTGCCGGCCACGACAATATGTC
>BHDV01072430.1:0-11258 GCA_005406045.1 Adoxophyes honmai | reverse complement strand
GCGCCTCTGTTCACACTGGCCGGCTGTCTGCCCGATTTTTAATCGGTGTCGGGGCCTCTATTCACACCAGTCAGCTGCCGGCCACGACATTGTGTATGCGCGAACGCGACGCGCGGTAGGTACAGGGGGTAAGGCGCGAGCGGGGTCGCCCCGACATCCGATTTGACGTGAACAGCGCACCCGGTACGATTTTTTATCGGCGTGCGGGCTCGCTGAATGCCCGACATTTTATGTCGGATCCGATTGTCGAGAGTGTGTGAACAGCTCCATATAGAATGTACTGCGGCTACGACATCCGATTAAAAATCGGGCCGACGCCCGACGCGGTGGGAACGGACTCTAACTCTGACACAAAAGAAACCGACAAAGTATGAATCGTTCTCACGTACGAAGAGTTCCGTACGATTGACTAGGTAAACAAGTGCCTAGCTGTTACCATAGATTGGTATTGAGATATACCTTAGATTTTTGTGAGGCTTGAATATAGTGAAAAATAACGGAATACTTGGGCTTGAATACTTATTTAATTTTAATGTTATTGCTCATTCTTAAAGTAAAAATACAACTGAGTATTATGTTGCCATTACTGATATCGAGAAAAAAAGACCAAAGAAAGCTTTTATAGCATGGGAGCAACTTTGTTTACTTTTATTTTTTATTCTTTAGTATTTGTTGTAATAGCGGCAACAGAAATACATAATTTGTGAAAATTTCAGCCTTCTACCTATCGCGGTTCTTGAGAGCCAGATAGTACCTATGCAGACAGACGGACAGCGAAGTCTTAGTAATAGGGTTACGGTGTTACCCTTTGGTTACTAAACCCTAAAAATACATTAAAAACGCTATAGACGTACAACTTCGTGCGCGACCGTTCCTGGGAATGAGGGGCGGTGGCGGGGGCGAGGTAGTACAGTCGCCAGCACCAATATCTGATGAAACAACATACATACATACACATTCTCACGCCTGTATTCCCGAGAGGGGTAGGCAGAGCACATGACTTCAAAAATCCAGTGCCACGTTTAGCAAATTCAGAGTAACCAGATGGTTAAACGTGATATCGCGGTGACAGGTGATGAAACAAAGCTGCATCAATACCTGATACGAGTCTATTACTGGAGACAGAAGGACGTACCAGATATTTTTTGTTCACCAACATTAATGTCTGCCTCGGCGAAAAGTGCGAAAATATCTGATACGTCCTTCTGTCCGCTGTAAAGAGCAGTATCAGATATTTATGCAGTTTGGTTTCATCAGATATTGGTGCTGGTGACTGTACACTGGGATGCAAAAGTGCATGGACAAATCCAAATGAAGATCGTGTGCAGCTATTTACGCCGTGCAACAGCGTTAGGCAGCTAACTAACAATAAGCCGTATTAGTTCGATGATTTTGTACTAGATGGCGTTGTAACATCAAAAAAAAACAAAATTTCAATATTTTTTGTATCTTTCCTCTTCGTCTTCACAATTTTATTACATTTTAGTCAATTACTACAAGATGCCACAATTCACATATTTTTTTATTTTTTTAATAAACATAATTTGGGAACTTGAAATCTTTATTTCAAAACACTCCAAATGTCCGATTAAAAAAACACAATATTTTTTTTATAACCATAGCGAGGATTCGAACTCAGATCGCCCAAGATCTTTGCAGATTAAACGTGCCGTGTATGCATTTAGCCACGGAGTTGATACACGATACAGCGAAATTTACTATCACTATTGTTAACTCAGTCAATTAGACCTTAACGACATTCCAATAAGAACGCAAATTCATGCTGACTAAAAATGTAAGGGGGTAGATTGAAGATAAGTAATTTGAGGGTAGGATGAAGAGAAAACATCATGTCAGATCCATTTTTCAACAAACAAGTTATAGATTTTAGCCCACACAGATATATGTAGCCCACAATAAGATTTTATTATGTGCATTTATTCGACGGAAATATAAATTCTCGAGCCAACATAAATCTAATTTCATGACGCACATTATTATTACATTCACGGTGAATGCAAAATTTTGTGAGAAATCGCCAGTTTAACCGTAAGTATTTTTTTCTACTAACGATGTCTACTAGGTATGTAGTTGATAAATTGGTAAATTGATACTTTGAAAATTTTCCGTCTCACATAAAACTATAAATTGTCTTTTGCTTTGTTTCAGAGAAATCTGATCGTTTCTTGGGTTTGAAGATAAGAAATCGAGGGCCAACAGACGCAGTCTCTTAGATGCTTTGCAGCATCAGTCATACCTATAGCCCCACACCCGGAAAACCACAAGGATTACTTATGGTTTTATTCCAACCAACCGCTACGCTAAATGTGTTTAATACCGTATGGCTATCATTCATCGTGCCCTGCATAGCAAGAAAATCAGATGTAGTCAATCGTTATTACTTTATAATACGACACGAAATCTATTAAGTATTTTAAAATGTGAACGTGATGTGTTATTAAGTTATTTTTCTAAATGTGAACTATTGCCAAGTGACCATTATTTCAAAGAGAGTGTTAGTTAATTAGTTATCAATATTGTGCATTCTATACTAGTTTTGTTAACCAGGATATTATTATGCAATTTTAAAATGTAGTCGCTATTAAAATTATGTATTTTTATTGTGGTAAAGCTTCAATCATCTTTCCGATTCTGGAAACGAATACTTAAGTTTTAAAACCTCAATAAATTTACACACAAATGGTTTTTGTTCTATTAAAAACGATAAATTATTGAGAATCAGCTCTCGTTTGGTTTCCCTTAATTTGACAGTGTATGGTGTGCCGAACATACGACGAGACTATCTTTTTCTATTTTTTTTACAATATTTTTTTGTAGGATGTCAACGGGGCAATGAGGCTTGAACGCAAGTTTTGTTCTTAATGCTGCCAAATTAAGGGTTAAGTAAAATGTTTTACATATATCAATTGTTGGTTTTATTTAATCCTCTGTTCAAAGATAAATACGGACTCCTATTTAAAATTAAAAGTGATAGATAAATTTTATAAAAAAATTAATAAAAAAAATACAAAAAGTTGCACATGTTGTGGGACTCGAACCGGAGGCACATTTACACTTCTGATACTTTAGTCCATTACCGTCTCACGATGCCACCGGGCTTCGTTGACAGCTTTACGAAATAATGCTATAATTATTGTAGTGTTAGTGTTGTAAACAAAGGCGCTTGAAATGGTGGAAAATAAAAGTATAGTATCTTAGTCAAAGAACCAAAGATAACGTAAAAATCTATAAAAACATAAATTTGTATAAAAAGGTGTGTAATCTTGCATTTATGTAGCATATGGACACAGCGCCATCTAGTGAAACATGATCACAACGGTTTAGTCGCAGCTAAAGCGCCATCTAGTGATGGCTATGAAAACACGGCTTTAGACGCCAAACGATTGCCGCCTCTAAGCTGTCCATGCAATTTTGCAGCCTGCTGTACATCACAGCCACATATATGCAACGTTCCCCCCGCCGCCCGCAGTCCCCTCTAACGCCTGTAGTACCCCGCCACTACCTTTCATTCCCGCACGAGGAACAGTTCCTTGGGGAGTCAAAAACCTAATTTTACACAACCAAAGTACCTGGTAAAAGTTGTACAGTTATTTCTAGTTATTTTTAGTTACTTTCACCTGGGAACAAGATTTAATGCCAGCTTAAATTCGCGTTAAATTTTGAAACATTATTAACCGTGTTAGGTTAGGATCCAGTTGTATAACTAGATACGTCACAAACCAACGATGTTACTGTAAAAACTTACAGGGAGCTTAGCACGGCTAGGCGCAAATCGTTTCACTCGCGAGATGGGCTACACCGGTCACAATCCAACTAGAGACAACAGAAAATGACAGGTATATTATAAAAGCACTTAATAAATTAGACCCTTTGCTCTGTGTAATTATCTACAAAGCAGCATTAATATTGTTTTAAAATTTTAAATAAAACGGACACACACGTCTGTATATCGAGTTCAGATCAACGTTTTTCGGAGTAATTTGTGAGCCAAGGCAGCGGATACATGCACACTACACCCTACTGCTCTTTCCACACGACTGCTTGACGCAACTGAGCGGGTCTCAATCATCAAATTTTCACCAGCTAGGTTTGAAAATAGCTGAAAAAGGTATTGGGTAAAGGTAAAGGTACAGTGACAAGATGGTAATCTGGTGCAATTTTCTATAGCCTCTTACGACATCCATCAAAACAGGAAGGTGTTATTCTAACCCGTCCTCACACAACACTTTTACAATGACAGATGTCAAAAAACACCCAAAGATACTAAGTATAATGACGTGCACCTCTTTCCAGCTGGATCTCGGACTACGAGGCAAATTGCGTGGCGCGGGAGATTACATCTCCAAACTTCCCCGTGATGAGGAATTTTAAACGATATTTCATACTTAAACCAGCCGCGGCAGTACGGGATATTGGTAACCTATGCTATCGGACGCAAAGCATAGATAATAGAAGACATACATACATACATACATACCGTCACGCCTCTTTCCCACAGGGGTAGGCAGAGACCACTTTGTTCCACTTACCTCCTGACATACCTCTTTTGCTTCATCCACGTTCATTAGTTTTTTCATACATGCTCGTCGATTTCGGGTACTCTTGACCTGACTTGTTTCTAAAACGTCTGCGATTTGGTCACGGAAAGTCCGTAATAAAACCACAATAAAAGACATGCAATCATAATAAAACATAAAATAAAACCACATTCATACATACATCACCTTCATATTCCTAAATGGGCTACGCAGAGCACATAAAATAAACCGGCCAAGTGCGAGTCGGACTCGCGCACGAACGGTTCCGTACCAAAAACTGCAAAAAATCATAATTTTTGTATGGGAGCCCCCCTTAAATACTAATTCAATTTTTATTCAATTATTTATTTTTAAAGTAGATATTTAATTAAGCATTTAGTGAGCATTTCAAGTATTTAGCTGTTACAATTATTTAAATAGACCCAAAACAGCAAAAAAAACTGCAATAAAATAGGTTTTTTGTATGGGAGCCCCCCTTAAATACTAATTTTATTTTAATTATAGTATTTGTTGTTATAGCGGCAACAGAAATACATCATCTGTGAAAATTTCAACTCTCTAGTCCTCACGGTTAGTGAGATACAGCCTGGTGACAGACAGACGGACAGACAGCGAAGTCTCAGTAATAGGGTCCCGTTTTTACCCTTTGGGTACGGAACCCTAAAAATTATACATGAAACCTAAATATTTGCATGCTACCGTATCTAGTAAGACATGGCACCGAAAAACGCTATCAATGGATATAAAACCACTGTGTATTACCGTGTCCAAGGCGAATAAATTAATTTTATTTCATTTCATGACTTCTCCACGTTTCTAAGCCTCTTTTAAGCTTAGTTTTAGTTTTTAAGTTAGTTAAAAGAAGTCTAATAGTGACAGGCTGCTAGCCTTTCGCCTCAAACATACTTTAACCTAATGAAATAAAGTAAACTTACAAAATTGGACTAACAAACGCACTCGACGTCGTAACTTGACAAGTTAAAAGAAATCTTAAAGAGACGTCTTAATTAAAATCCTTAATACTAAGTAATAGGATAGTTTCACACCGGCTGCCTAGTAAAGTTGTAATAAAGTTAGACGTGGTACGGAATTTTTAATTTGGTACGTGCACGATTCCAGTACCGTACTTGGGAAACTAGCTTTTAATTACATGCTCTGCCATGGATAAAGTGATGCCAATACAATGACAAAGATGTCAGAGAATGAAAGTAGTTATATTATATTATTATGAACTACATAAAAAAAAACGCTACATATTCAAAGCTATTTGCTATTTCAATTTTCGTAACCACTTCTTTTGGTTTTAAAGGTAGAAGTAGATAGTGGTAGGTTGCTTTTCGCCTAATATTATAATCTAAACCTATATTTCCAGTGCTCTTACAACATCTACGGAAAAAATGGAGAGGTATTATTCTTATCCCTGTGTGGTGTCGGGATAGAATAACACCTCTTCATTTCTTCCGTGGATGTCGTAAGAGCCGACTAAGGTAAATAGGTTTAGGTATGCTTTAGGCGACAGGCTAGCAACCTGTCACTATTATACCTCTTCCACCTGTTATCAAATCTAAAATTATGCTAGAAGTGGCTGTGAAGGGTGTAATAGTCATAATCATGGTTTTGTCTATGTCACGTTTCGTATGCTATGCCTACCACGTTTGGGAATATAGGTGATTGTATGTATGTATGTATTCTTTTCCCTACGCAATAAATAAGGCTCGCCGTCAGAAGACTTTATTCTATGCAGGTTTATTTTCTTAAGAAACTTATTTATTTGAAACAAAGAACAGCAAAGTAAGGGGGAATATTTTATTTCAATTTAATTGAAGTTATAATACTTGTAACAGTAAGTACACTTGAGCTTACTTCGGAATTCAAAGTCACACGAATTAGACCGGGAGCCGAGAAGTTCTAAACGTAGTTATTTTTCAGATTTTACCTTGTTGAATATTAATAATTGTTGTAATATTTTACAGGGTATAACTAACTCTCCTGATGACAGTTACAGAAGCTACAAAAGCTAAAAATGTATATGAAATGCTTCTTAATCTTCTCTTAAATACTAAAATATCACTCAAAGTTATTAAAAATAATAAAAATATGTACTGAGAAAAATGGCCTTAAATTGCTTGTACAGTAAAATGTTTACTCGTTTACGCTTAAAGATAAATATCCAAGACTCGAGTAAAAATATTAATAATTAATAGCAAAAGTATCTGCCCCGACCGGGATTCAAACCTACGACTACAAAGTTTATAGTAAAAGTTCTCTAACCACTGTACTATTCGGTCATCTAATTAAACCCTTAAATAAGTCAAACTCTGACGTTGGTCGAACCAGCGTCCAACCCAGATCGAGCCGAGTTACCATTAAATATTATTCAAATCACCCAATATTCCAACATCCAACTCCCAGCCCACAATATCCTCTTCGAAACCTCATACGACTTGCAAACAAAATTTCCACTGGAATTTCTACGAGCTTAAGAAAGCACTCGACTTCAGTAAACAAATCCCTGGATGATTGGCAGGCTTTTATCAGCGTCACTTCTTAATACCATAAGCACATAAGCAGTGACGCATCGGCGCGTGTGGCATGCGTCACATATTTGATAAGCGTGTGAGTGACTTTGTTGCCAAAGCTTTTGCATGCATAAGTGGTTGGCTTGGTTGTTGAAGCTTTTGCATGTATGGGTATGCGTTATGATTGTATTTCTTCTTCAGTTGAGGTAAAGAGTGATTACTTGCATTTTCTTAGCTCAAAAAAATACTTCTTCTAAACATTTAGTGTATGTTTTATGTGAAATTATTAAAATTTAGACGGAAATGTAGATGTGGAAAATCCACATTATGGTTTTGTTGGTTTCTCTGTTTGCTTGCTATATTCTTTTTTTTAATATTCTGTCAATTACTCGAATTTCAGCAGTATGAGATCCCTTGAAAAACGTGTTCGCCATTGTATTTTGTGTTGTTTCGTACTTGTTACTTTAAAATGTTTTTACAATAAAATTTATAACAAATAAAAACCATACAAACATTATCTATATAGACACGGCATAATCAAAAAATGCTAAAAAATAATAATGGTTTTAAAACAGTATCGGGTTTAACTCTTTTTGCTATAATGAATGCTAGCTTGCGTTACGGTTTGCCTAAATACATTTGTGCCTGTAAGCACGCCAATTTGGTTCTGAGACCAGGATACGACAGTTACAATTGGTGCCTGTGACCAAGATTAATTCTCCTACCACCTTTTACTTTTATATTACTCTTTATTGTCAAAATTTAAATAAAAACAAAAAACAATGCTTACATTTGGAATCTAACGTAGCACTTTAATCTGTGCCACGTGCTTACCCTTACGCTGAAATAGATCTAGGTAATAGGAACCAGGATTAATCGCTTGGGAAGCCCGATCTGAATGCAATATCTCTAGCGAAGCTATTGCCTTGTCGCTTAAGCTTCAACGCTCTGCCACCGTCTTCATAACGCAGCGGCCTCATAAGGATCTTCCGTAATGCGGATCACGCACCGCGTCGACGCAGCCCCGCACAACGCAGTGAACAGCTAGCTAAGTATTGCATCACTGAATTTAGCAAAATCATTTAATTCAGACAGCACAACATACTCACATTACAAGTTGCATTGATCCTTATGTATCACTTGAGATGGTTACTAGATTTTTCTAAAGATTAGTAAAAAAGACGAAAATTCCTAACATCGTGATAAATTTACATACATGCGTCACGCCTGTATTTCCAAATGGGGTAGCCAGAGCACACAAAACGGTGCATAGGTAAAACTAAGACTATTTCAAGTCTCGTGGCCTCTTCTAGCATATTTTTAGAGCTTTGAGTTGGCAGGTATAGTAGTGACGTTGCTAGCCTGTTGCCTAAAATACACCTTAACTAATTTACGACACCTACGAAAGAAATGTAGCGGTGTAATTCTGAACTCAACACCATACTGACGAATCAGAAACAACAGATAAAAAGAAGTTTTTTGTTACCTTTTCCCTTCCATTCGAATGGAGAATAATTTTTTGGACTTTGGTTTATCTATAAATACGTTGTTCACGCCAGTATTCCCAAATGGGGTAGGTAGAGCAAACAAAACGTACATACATACATACATATTCTCACGCCTGTATTCCCATGAGGGGTAGGCAGAGCACATGGATTCAAAAATCCAGTGCCACGTCTAGCAAATTCAGGGTAACCAGATGGTTAAACGTGATATTGCGGTGACAGGTTGCTAGCCCATCGCCCACAATACACTAACCCTTTCTCAGAGTCGACTCTTACGACACCCACGGGAAGAAAGGGGGAGGTGCTATTCAACAAAACGTAGCCTTTTTAAATTGTCCTTAAAGCGGATATATGAAACGTGAAGTAGCCACGATTTTGACTATGCAAAAATTTATACTCTGCCTCTCCCATTTGAAAATATAGGTGTAATATTTATGTATTTTGTATTACTGAGGCAGCCGTTCCGAATTCGACCCCATAGCGCAGCCGACATCTCACTAAGGTAGCATAATGTAATATCGCTTATGTTGGTACGTGCTGCATAAACCCACTCTTATATGCCGAAGGGTGCCATGTAAAAGCGTTTAAGTGAAGTGCTAAAATTTTATGTCGGCAGCATATGCGGCGGGATTGAGTTAGCCTGAGATAATTTTAACTTTTTTATACGAAGATCGTAATTTGAGATGAATTTTAAATTTTTAAGGCATGTTTTGATGCCCCGTTGGGTTTGAAATTAATTCTATGTGTCTGCTGAATAAACGGCATAAATTCACAAGTTTAGCGTGTTGTAAAATGAGTCGCATGATGAATGTTACTAAAAAACAATAGTGTTTGAATGCCTAGTTAATAATAATTGTATACTTACATAACTTTAGATTTTTTTTCTCGATGAAGTATAAGTGAATGAAGTAGGTCACCTGTTGTATGTGTGAGTAATGTGTGCGAATAGACATTATATTTTTAAAACTTGTAATATACCTATCATTATGGTATGCAAACCCATTTTTGCTTATCTTTCAAGTTCGATTATTCCTGTCCTCTTATGATTGATACGACTGTCACGATTCGATTTATAATATAAATACTATACTATAATCTGTCAAGATATTTTTTTATAATCACTGAAATTGCTGAAAAAGACGTTCTTAAACTTTAAAGCACAAAATAATTATTTATAAAAATCAGTAATACACTAAGTAAACTAACTTTCAGACGACTTTTCGCTCAGATATTTATAATAAATTTGTATCAAGTAGGAATCGTTTGAAGTCATCCTGTATTGACCCCTTTCATCACGGAATATGACTTCAAAAGAATGTTGGGAACCTTTCTGGGAAATATATCGAAAATATCAGTTAACATTTTTTCCATCACGTATTTTTTCACAAACGTTGATTTTCAAAAGCCAATGAAGATAAACACTTCAGACTGTAACCTTGACAACAGGAGAACAGATACTTATCTAGAATTATGTGCCCGGTTAGAATGACACCTCTCCATTTCTCCCGCGGATTTCGTAAGAGGCAACTTTACTAGCTTTAGGCGAAAGGTTAGCAACCTTAGGTTATGCAAGTAATACCCACGTAACGTGACACGTTTCGTTTGCTCTGCCTACATGATTGTATGTATGTAAATATTCTAAATATGAAGTACTTTAGTTGGTCCTTCGAAAATAATTACAGATCCTTAAAAAGTTTAAAAATATGCGCCATTTTTGTTTTATTTAACTTCCTTCCCTTACTTATCTCTTAAGAATCATTTCTCAACTTTCTTTGTGTGTCTACTCTAATTTCACATGATTTGTCAATCGCTTGAAGGTTAGCAAGAAGAGATCCCTTAAAGGATACGTTCGCCTTTGTACTTATGTTTTGTTTTGTTTGTTATTTTATCATGTTTATTTTGTACAATAAAGAGTTATTTGCACACATAGGTACATAAAAATCATTGAACTTTAAAGATCAGATTTCTAATATTTTTTTATGTACACATAGGTCGTAATTGCTTCTTTAACACGTCTTTTGTTTGAATCTACCTGCGTTTCATAAAGACCATGCTTGCCAAGAAAAATGACCCGCAAGAATCAGTGGCACAAAGTCTTTTTCTGCAAGCAATTATGTAAAAAAAAGTTTAAGTACCTAAACGGAAAGTTATATCGAACGCTTAATTAATTCAAACAGGCCAACTAAATAAACTAACGTAAGACAAGAACATCAAGACTTTCTCAAAACCACTCCTCGGAGAAAACGATGCATTCGCAGAAATTTCTCTCTGAATTTTGTGTTTCCAGAATTTTGCCCGCAACTAGAACACGTCAACCGCAGTCGCTTCAGTATTCTTCAAACGCTTGAAACAAAATGGTGGATACCAAATAAATCACAAAGGAGAGCGCTGATGCAAAAATGTTGATATGATTAAATTTATGAATGACTAGCTTTCCGCCCGCGGCTTCGCCCGCGTGGAATTTGGTTATATTGCGGTATAAAGCACAACTATAAGAAAACTTCTCGTTTCAAACGACACACAGCGCCATCGATCTATTATCTCTATCGATCGGTCAGTGATTGATATCGATCTATCATCGATCGATATCGATCTATTAAGCAAACTTTATTTTTGTTTTCCCTCGGGAATATCATTTTTTTCCGGGATAAAAAGTAGCCTATTATTTAATCCGG
>BHDV01072417.1:122340-133888 GCA_005406045.1 Adoxophyes honmai | reverse complement strand
CACTATGCATCTAGTGATGTACATTTTGAGTACAATTATAACAAAAATGTCAAGTGCACAAGCCACCCGATACTTTAATGTCCGTAATAGAAAACAAGTTATCGCTCAGTGTGCGATGGTCGCGGTTGTTAACCGCACAGACCGCAGCCTTCGACGCTTCGCACGTGATTGAATCGCTTTATTTAGCTCTTTGTACATTAAAGTTCGTATGGAACTGCTTTTTGTCAATTTAGTTGTGTTAACTACGGCATTAGCAGCGAACGCTATGTTTGCTAGCTCTTGTGCGTCAATGGAGCACAAAAAATGTTGCGATCCATGTTGAGATTTTATTAATTGACTGTGGCTTATTAATGGACATTGTCAATATGACATTTATCTCAGCCTAGAAATATTAAAATTATAAAGGCAACTCATTTTGTATTTTGTCTATATAGATTATTTAGTTTTTTGAAAATATCTTGTATGATTGTATTTTTCTACGTTAAAATTTTCTTATAATGCTCTTTAGTCATGGAAGCGTAGAACGTACTCGCTGTTAGCAGCCACACCGGAAATGATTAACTTTTATGTTACCGTCACAGAATTTCGCTACACGTACATATTACACAATGCAACGGGCATTGCGCATGGAACAATGGCTCCGGTCGCCATATCGCGCGAAACGTCACGGCTATCGGAGTTTGCCCAGCTGTCAGTGAACTTGCGTCGAACAATACGCACGTGTAGGTCAATAACGTTCTCTTCCGTTCCATCTGTCCAAACCTTAATTTTATAGTGGAATTTATTGTTTGCTTCAACGTTCTCTTTTGTTTGTTCCAGGAGCAGTCACGAAAACGAAAAATCGCCGATCCCTCGAAGCACCGAACTCCAAGACTGAGAACTCACTGCCGTCTTCCAAATTATCTCCTAAAGCTAATTATAATTTATCTTTCGGAATCAAAACTACTCCTCCAAAATCTTCTCCTCCGACTTCAGCCCAGAGATCCTCCGAAAGAAGACGTAGTTCTGAAACGAAACCCAGCTGCATACCCCTTTCCAAAAAGTCAGTTGAAAAACAAACGAGAACCTCCATATCACCCGTAAAACAGGAACCCAAGAAAGACAAGACGTCGAAACCTGAAACCAAGTCGAAGGTAGAACCACTTAGATGGAAATCCTCAAGCAAAAGCCCGGAGAAAGCTAAGAGTGATACCGAAAGTAATCGTAACGATAGAAGACATCGAGCTCAAAAAGAATATGAAAGTCTTAGCGAAAAATATCATAATTCAAAGAAAAGACTGACTAGTTTAGAGAATAAATCTTCGGGAGACACGAATGTTAAAAGCGCATCGCCTAATAAAAATATACTAAATGACAATTTACATGTTTCTAAGCGAGAGACGAGTGTTGGTAGTTTAGACAATTGCAAAGATACTCAAAAAATGTCTACCTTACACGAAACTGTGAGACCACATACGAATAGCTCTAGACTTTCGCAGGAAATGGATAGCTTAGCTGCGTTGACGAAACAAACTTTAGATAGGGTTAACAAATTATCGAATAACTTAAATAGTAATAAAAATAACTTGGACTCATCAGAGCCACGTTTTGACACTGCGTTATTTACGTCGACTAAAGAACAAAAAAGCAACGGCCATGCTTTCACATTTGGCAACGGTACTGAGAAACCATCGCAAAACAGGGGAGTAACTGAAAGATTGAGGGATATAGACACAGCAGCACAGAGGCTGATCGACTTTGAAAAACAAAGTGCAATGTTTTCTGATCTCAATAATGATACTTCTAGTCAATTTCGCCGTCTTGATGCAACGTCGACATCGAGTAGTCATACACCCGTGTCTATATTGAAACGGAAGTCTATTAATGAAGATAGTGCAATTCATAATGCTTCAAATCATTCTATTGCCTCACCGCCTGTGACTTTTTCGCCAAGCGTGGTTGAACCACGCCACTGTCGTTCTGACAATCGACTTCGTCAAGGAATCCTCAAAAAACGCCGCAGCTTAGACGAATCTCAAGTTGCGAGGAGGAGATCCTGCAGTCCAGAAGTGTCATTTGCCGAAGATGGCTCGCCGGACGAAAACAAGCCGATTTTGAAGAATCGTAGGTCGTCTCTTGAAGATGTGGTGAGAAATAGGTCACCAGATGGTCAAATACAGGGAATCCTAAAGAGGAAAATGAGCAGAGAGGAGGAACAGGTCAATGATGATCTTTCACACAGTTCCCCAGAACCGCACGGTATACTAAAACGTAAATCGAATTCCAGCTCTAGTAGCAGTACCACCTCGTCTCATGTTTCTATTGCTCAAGCAGTTTTGCTGGCGGCCGCTGGCGGCGCCGAAATAGTCGATGATGATAAAGAAACTGTGAGGCCTATTCTAAAGAAGAAGAGCTTTTCCGAAGAACGACCAAGTCTCGATGTTTGTATTTCCGAAACTCCTAGGCCTATCCTGAAGAAAAAATCTGTAGAACATGAAGAGCATGAATTTGAACGGCCAAAGAAACCGATATTGAAATCGTCCCGAAAATTGTCAGGTGATGATGGTCACACTTCTAGCTTCGATCTGAGTGAAGATGACCGGAGTTCCCGGCGATCCTCGCTTTTGAGGTCGCGCGCTTCAGACCATTCTGGGTCGGAATGTGAAGCTACGGTGAGGCCTATTTTAAAGCAGAGAGGTTCGAGTCTCACGAGGGAACGTAGCCAATCCCCGCGCCCACGACTCTCATTCTGCGCGGACAACGATGCGAACATCAGTGTGACGAATTTCAGTTGCGACGCGCCCGACGTGTTGGCGGCTGGACCGCGGCGCGTGTTGAATCTTTCGCTCGAGCCCGAAGACAACGCTAGAAACCCTTACCCCAGTGCAGTGCTAAGACGGCGAAATCTCCGACCTAAATCGAACCCGCGATCGAAAAGCCTCGCGGGAGACTTTAACGACGAACTCTTATCGATACTAAACAATCGACGGTTAAAAGTCGATGAAAATTGTGAAAACGCACGTTTCGATTTGTGGGCACGCGAAAACACGGAAGATAACGAGGGCAGTGACACTAAACAGTTTCCGTCTATTGCTGCTCGAATAAAAAGTATGGAAAGAGCTCTCACTGAAACATCTCCCAGGGACCAGCCATCGACATCGAAGTCGAAAAATCGCGACCGAGACCGCCATAAGACGCAACCCATCACTGTCGAGGAAATGCGATCCATCACTTCCAGGTAACATTTTTTTCTCATTAACTCAACGCATAAAAGTCGACATTAGCATTTCTATTACACCGCGCGCACATTTTATCTTGTACAAATTCATGGTTATCCCTTTCGCACGTTATTCAGGGAAATATCATTATGATGTCACTAGTTCACGGGTTGTTTACTGCCGGCAATTTTTCTTTCCCACTCGAGCGGGCGTCCTTAATTTACGAGTTTTCTTGTGTAAAGGTGATTGCGCTCTGAAATGGCCGCTTAGCCGTTGGTTGCCGAATCTTGGCTGGTTGCCATTATTTTGATGGGCATACGCGTGGCGTGGGCCGCTATCGAATGTTTTGTTCTGTACATTTTCAGGTTTGTTAATAATTACTCTTTTGTTTTCTTCCCAGTTTTGGCTTTTCCTGTTTACCTTGATAGTGGGCGATTTCTAAATCGATCCAGTTTCAGAATTTTGTTTGTTTTGATCATGAGTTGGTTAATTTTGCCAATTAGCTTTATGGTTAGGCACACGCTTTTTCTCTTGTCAACGTGTAAGTCTAAGAAAGGCATTGCCATGGCATTTTTCGTGATTTCGAATAACAATGTTAATAAAGATAAATGTTTGTCCGGCTTGTCTTTTGCAGTGTGTAGAGGAAATACATGAAAGATTTTTGATTCCCGTTTAATTACCCTGTACAAACTAAATTAGTTATTTTTACTTAAAGTTTTGCCCGCCGAGATTATACAAAATGTAATAAAAAAGTTTTCAGTAAAATAAACGATAGAACTTAATATTCCAGTTTGTTTTGCCTAGATACCTTTATTAAATTTTCCTTTGATAATTATTAATTATCTCAGAAACGAACTTGTAGTTTCATTTGTTTGAGAATTTCCGTTAATCTGTTATGAAAATTTCGTTAGCCGCTTCATAATTAGTAATCAATGAATACAGACTCGTAATTTGTGTTAATTTCTCCTTAGAGCGTCTGACATCATTCCCGCGGTTCGCATTAGAATTGTGTTCGCCGTGCAGACTAGAGCGTCAGTTTTAATTTTGGACGGTTCTGTGATCTCAAATTCAACTAATAAAAGATACATTTCATCTGTTTTTACCGGAAAAAACAATGAGCAACTACACCTTCAGAATATGGCGCGACCTCGCCGAATAGTAAGTGACATGCAATCAATTTCACACAATCTATCTAGACTGCGCTCCGTTCCACCCACCTCGTTAACCCCAGTAAATTAACTTACACCTTACCAAGAAAGCTGAGGCCCCGTAATTTCTCCATGAATATTTACTCGAGACATTTTATCATTAACAATGTGATCGTAAGTGTCATTAATTTGGGGTACTGGAATATCATCTTTCCTTTAATGTGATCTTTTCATCTCGTCACGTGGAAGTAATCTGCGTAATGACTTGCTGGACATACAAAAGAGACAACGACCCTCCGTATTAATGATCGCATTGAAGAAAAGTATTCGATAGTCATCGGTTGGCTTTCCTTTTAACGCGCTTTTCTCTTGTATTGTTGGTAATGTTGGTAGCCAATATAGAAAGACGAACGGCCTTTTTAAACGGTTTTACTTAGCTTACCCCGTTTGTTTTAGACTTTAGTCTTTGGTCTTTGTTGGTTCAAATTTAGAAATGGAAATTTCACCCTCTTTCCGTCAACTGATTGATCTGAAATTCGGTATGCGCTTTTAGTTGTGGTGACAATACAATAATGTACATTCATTATCATTGTAAATTCAAAATGGCCGCCGCTACAAAATGGCGGATGACCTAATTCTTATCTACCCCATCAATATGGGTATCAATTGAAAGGTCTTTGCAAGGAGAATACAGTGCACTATATCAAATAAAAAAAAAAAAACTAAAAGCTCGAAAAAAAAAAGTAAAAAAAAACTTTTAAGTAAAACGGTTTTATACACATTGATTAGACTAAAATAAAACCGTTTTACTTAAAAGTTTTTTTTTACTTTTTTTTTGTTGATCGATTTCCTACTCGAGGAACACGGCGAGACGTAGGTACGTAAATATTTAGATTATTTTATGGACCTGTTTAATGTTTTCTTTTATGCATTCGTGGACGTTTAAAATAGAATACTGTTGCAATATTTAAAACCTTGAAAATCATAATGTAACAATGAAATTTCCTTATTGATTTTATCAGTAATGCAGATTCATAGAAGAAACATTCCCAAATATCTGTATAGATTGCTCCTGTTGACTTTTCGTGTTAAAAATACAGCTCTATCCCATTTTGTTGGATTATAGGTATCCTTAAGATACATTTTACCTTTTTATCTCATGAAAAATTCAAGATTAGTTTTGCACAGATCTGCACTTGTGTCCGGTCCTGTTTTTGTTTTGAAAGCGAATGCCACGTTTCACGTTGACCTTGCAAGTAAGTCGACTTATAAATAACACCAAAATCGTGACTAATTACAAGTCGTCTACCGGCTCTTCCTTGTTATACAATACTCATTGTGTTCATGCAACGTTGTATAATAGATTTGGCACCGATGGTCGATAATCAAAGGATTATCTAGTCTTCTGTTGGAAGTACTAATTATCCCTGTAAAAAGTCTGCATTTTCTAGGAATTAGACGTTATCTAATCAGTGCTATGGACTTGCTCTATTTTTTTTTAATTATGTGTAGTAGAATCATCGTATAACTATGCTGAATTAATGCGGATATCTCTTTCAACCCTGCCATTTATCGCAACGGTTACACTGATTATAGTTCACGGAAACAACGCATCGCAACTGACGTGCACGATGCATTCTTATCGTTTAATTTATTGGTGTCCTATATTAGCCGATTGCATTAATCTCTTGCATGATTAACATCGGCCGCCATCAGTTACTGGTACAGCCGACGTCTGATTTTGATGACGGAAATAAGCGCTCCAGCCGTTACTGGGTCAAGCACTATTTCTGGATCTGTTGTGCTCCACAGAGCACATCAAAAGTTTTATGACCGAACGATGTGAACTTTCGATGCCCTTAATGACTATGATTCCGATGCAGCTGACGCCTTTCGTATTCGGATCGTGCTTTGAATACTTTTCAGAAGCAGCTATAAAAGTCGAATCAAAAGATTTACGCATCAGGAAGCTTTGGATAAACTCTCGCTGTTTCTTTATTAGTTGGAAAGAGTTATCTGTTGCTTTGATTAAACGAATGATCCAATGCGCTCGGGAAATGTATGAGTCATTCGATGACTGAAATTCGATCGATAACTCCGGCACCCCTATCAGACGTTTATATTTAGACAATGTCAAACTTCCTTTAATCGATCGATAGGCTATGCCAATTCAGATCACTCGAACCATAATTCATCGATATTTACGAAGACCGTCTGGAGCTGCTACCGTCTCTGTCTTGTGTACGCCTGAGTTCTACATTAACACATTTCTTTTCTCATTCTGCAGTTTGGAGCCGAGCCAAGCGAGTTTCCAAGCGTTCGGCCCCGCGGGCTGTAGTTTTCCGAGTCAGCCCGCCGAGTCCGGTGCTCCTCTTTCCGCTAGAGGCCTTGTCGCGGGAGAATCCGAACGACTTACACTTTCAGACTTCACGAAGACCTTGGATACGCCTCCTTTCGAGACCAACTGCTTCAGCGTCCACACTCCATCCACGTTCAACGGCTTCTCTGATATCCCAGCGGCCAAGGACGATAGCTTTGGCGAGGCCACTTTCCTCGACTTCGAAAACATAGCCGCGAACCTTGAAAGAAAGCAGTCGACCTTGGACGAAATCGAGCAGGAAGTGAACAAAGTCCAGATAGCTTTGGACGAGGACAGCCGCGCTCTCGAGGAAGACGAGCGCCAGCAAGCTGAGGCCGACAATTGGAGCCTGAACGTGTCCTGTGACAGTGGAGTGTACAATCGTGCTTCTTCCAGAGACTCCGGCCCGCATTCAGGTAGGCATTTCATCACGATATGATAATTCACAAACCCCGCTCATACCGTATGAGGTCATAAAGGTTTATTTTTACATCCGCCCCGCCGAAATTTAACGTAATCGAGGTTTGACTTATTTAGTAAGCGTAGCAATCAAAACTAATAGCAACAGTGTCATAAAGTATACACGCGCGGGGAATCGGGCCAGAGCCGGCTTGCATTAACTTGCGTTTGTTTATGTTTGTGCTTGGTAATTTTAGATTTGAGGATACTCCGTTTATGATTATTAGGGACCGTTTTGAAAATAAACACTTTGTAACCTTGCACGTGTCTCCGGCCCTAGTATTTGGGTCAATGTAATGCACGTTTCGTTTGACAACATTCCGTTTAATATTTCGGCTGTATTGTCATTCAGTTTTTTACTTATCATGCCTTTGTTCGGTGCAGATAAAAAGTATTTCTATCAATATCTTCCGTTTTCTGTTAACCCCTTTAACACACTAACCCGTAGCTATTTTCAGTCTATGCTAATAGTTTTTTCTTTGCAATTCTAGGTGAAGAATTAGGTTTGATCGAGAGCCAAGAGATAAAGGAGAACCACGCGGTGAATAGTAGCAGCAACGAGTGGTCTCCATCGTCCATAGAACAGGGCTTGATCACCATGGACAGACAAAGGAAGTCTACGGAAACCGAGGGCTTCGGTAGCCCGGAAGATCAGGGGAGTGATGAGGAGTCCAAGGCGCAGCAGGCCGGCTTCAACCTCGGTCTGGTGAAAAGCAACAGTGTCGTGGCTCGTGCTAGCATGTGGCAGCAGTTACAACAGCAAGCTAAAGGTGAATTCACTTGTTTTGTGCTTTTGACAGTGCAATTTATTTGCTAATTTAAGCGTATAACATGTTCAAATCGATATCTGTCCAAAACGCTTTCATTCGTTGATTTATATTTATAAAAATGTTATGATTACCTACTAATAATGAATTCACTCGTCAAAGTGACTTGCGATTTTAATACTCGAACCACGTTTCCGATACTGAGTCATAATTATAAGTACACAAAATGTTGTTCGAGTCTCTTGTGTGGCCTTGAACAAAATTGGGAATTTACGAGTAATATTTTGCTACGTAAAATTGAATTTTATTCGCTATTCTGAACAATATTCTGCACAGCTGTCCGTGAATATTGTGTAGGATTGCGAATATGAAGAAACAATAATGGCATAATTGTCGTATAATGCCTCTTTCTGGATTATTTAATACTTAAAATGCAGTTATTGTTTCTTCATTACATGTATACATAAATCACACCTGTATTCTTTAATAAAATATGCAGAGCATACGAAACCTTACATAGACAAAACAGTCATAGACATCACAGTTCAAGTTTCGTAGTCACATTTAGCATAAATTTCAGGTTTTTTGTCTAGAGTTATAGTGGGGACAGGTTTTATAGCCTTAATTTAATTAACCTCCTGGCTGTGGACTTGGTTTCTTGATCAGATATACGTATTTCCTTCGGAGATTTTCTTGCAAAGTTAAATTAGGATTAGTTCAGTATGTCGATTTTGTAATTGACTTGTGACTTATATCTGTTGTTACTAATTTCAGGCACACCAAAACCGCTCATACGCCACAGCCGGTCGAAAAACATGGACGGCTCGCTATCGGAGCGGTTCAAGACTCAGCCCATCAGTTTCTCGCCAACAAAGTCGCCAGATGAGCCCGCGAAAGAACAAGCCACACTCACCGAGTCTAAAAGTACGGCCAATGTTCTGGACAGAGACGAAGATGGTAAGCATACGAATACTGTACATAATTAAGTATAGCAGCTCAGTGTTTCTGTTCAAATTCTTAGTTAAGTATTTATTGGCGGATATTCTGTCGTACAAAGTATGTTAAATAAGATTCAGCAGAAGTAAACTTTGACGGCATGTAAATTGCATTGTTAAGAAAAATCGAAATGCTTCCTGTCTTTTGATTGTCGGCTGTTTCTTTTTTGCATGTCCTCGACTACTATGTGACTATGTGTATGTCCCGGGCTCTATCGTAAACACACTGCACATTGTAATGTATATACGCACACACTCACGGTGGCAGCTAAGTTAGACGAGGACGATCCGGCAAAGATGTCCTTGATGGAGAAAATGAAGATGTTCAACTCGAAGCTGACGCACAAGCCGCCGGTGGCTGGGTTGCCGCGGCCCAAGGAAGAGAGAGTCCCTCGAACGTCTCGACTGAAGACCATGCCGGTGCTGGCGAGCCAAGTCCAAGAGGCCATGGAACAGAACGAAAGGCTAACAAAGTCTTTCACACACAACGAGGTCCCGCGCAATCCAGATTTCGCGCTAAAAATGGAACTCTTTCGCTCTGCCAGCGCTAAGAACACCTCCCTGGAGTATCTCATGAGGCAGAACTCTAAGTTTAGGAGCTTAGGTCTGATTTTTTTTCTTTTGAGTTTGGATCGTTGTTTTGCTTGCCGTTCCCGCTTCCTCGGTTGTGTTGTACTAACCCTGAAGTCTCTAATTCTAGGCTCGAAGGTGAGTAGGTGGTTTCGGTGGATTAAACTTTGCATGCTATCTAGTTAACGTTATTATGCATGTTTGGATGCGTTTTTTATTCCACTTATCGTTGAATATTGTATTTTTTCAACCAAATGTATCTAAAGCACGATCGTATTTGGTAGTTGCTAATTGTTTACAGATTTACAGATTGCAGTTTGATTGAAGGGTAACATAACCTACTAATACTTTTATGTCCAGTAAAGGATACTGTTTTATTAATACACGAAACCGCACCGCGAAGTTACCTATGCTAACTGTAAGGACTTCAAGAACCAGACTTGCAGTTTATAGATTCATGCAGCCGGCGTGATGCGAGTTCGCGGTTTTGTTTGGGGTTCGCAGCATATAACATTAAACAGTGCTTTCACAACCTAATCAGCATGCACTAGCGTGTCAAATTTCAAATAATATCATGGAACTGGACATACTGTATAAATCATACACTATAACAGCCGCTATGTACTTGAGATATATTTATTTTCGGCTCAGTAATGTTAGTCATACGCTTACTAAAACCCGTTAGTCATGATTTTTCGTTCAATATTTTTAAGCTCCTTATTTTCTCTGTAAAGAAGAATGTGTAAATATAAATACAGACACGATGCAAACAACTTTATTGCACATTTAAAAACATCCATGAAAAGTTGTTTTTGTTGTGCACGGAAGTTACATTTTGTTCAAGCTTTTATGTGTCGGTTTGCAATCAGAATTGGATATTAACAGTGTAGGTTCTAAAATAATGGAAAAAGAACTAGCACCAAAAATACAACTAGCCGAAAAAGCTTGTCACCAGAATGATGATACTAACCTGTTTAAATGTAGCTTTTTGATGAGACTTAAATTATGTTTGTAATTTTCAGACCTCGATGATGACTCGCCGACGGAGCGAGCGCAAAGGATGATCACTCCTGAAGTGAGAGGCATTCTCAAGTCTGGGACCACTGTGGTGCCTAAACCAAAGACCCTGGCCAAAGGGGAGAGCTCTGAGGTATGTCTTCTGTCATGTTTTATAAAACAACCAGGCTTAATTTAGAATATATTTTGTCGAGCACACCATTAGTGACATCTTCGTTATAATGAGTAAGAAAGGTTGCATCAAACTGTGAAACCTGTCTAATCTATTTGAGTCGCTTAGTAACATTTTGCGTAACATATCATGATCATGACAACAACAACTGACGAGTTCATAGGTTCGTCCACGGGAAGCGATACGCTTTTAGTCCGAACACTAACATTAAAATGCAATAAAATTTGGTGAGAACAGTAGGGATGACGACAGGGTTAAAAACATATCATTCTAATTAGCCCCTAAGTTAGATCATGGAAAAAAATAGAGACGTGTTTTTTGTTTATCAAATAACTAGCTTTTGCCCGCGGCTTCGCTCGCATAAATTCGGAATGACACAGAAGAGATCTAAGAATTATTTGAATACGATATGTATGTTGTATATGTCTTTCAATTTGGGAATAGGATAAAAAGATTCTAGGCATAAGCTATATAGAAAACATTGATAAACTGCGGAATGCTCCATAAATACTTTACATCATTTTAGAGAAGTGATGGATTATAAAAAGACAAAAAGTAGCCTACGTCGCTCACTCCTCATCCCTTCGACTATTTCCATTTTACCTGCATGGCAAATTTCAAGCGTCTAACTTAAGCGGTTTAGATCTTCCATACAACGGGATTTTCCCGCTAATTCCCGTTTCAGTGGGAATGGCGCAATATCCCGTTGCAACTAAGCTTTAAGTTTACTAAGGCACCTGCATGCCAAATTTCAAGCGACCAACTGAAACGGTTTAGATTTTTTCATACAACGGGATTTTCCCGCTAACTCCCGTTCCCGTGGGAATTTCGCAATATCCCGTTGCAACCAGGCTTAAAGTTTAC
>BHDV01072417.1:107198-121592 GCA_005406045.1 Adoxophyes honmai | reverse complement strand
TCCAAATTTCAAGTGCCTACGTTTAGCCGTTTAGGCTGTGCGTCGATCTGTCAGTCAGTCAGTCAGTCAGTTTCTCCTTTTATATTTAGATTAAACATTCACAAAGGTATATTTCATCAAACTTCCGGAGTGGAGGCTCGTGACGTCATGCCTTGGTAAAAACTGTACCAAGGCGTGACGTCATTCGAAACTTCAGAGCACTGTATATTTATCATTTCTTGCTCATCAAATAAAAGAAAAAATATGTGTACAATATTTTTTAGATATCTATCTGACGGACTTAGTAGTATTTTTAGTCATCAATCCAGTTATAATTACTTGAGGATATTTGAAGGCGGTGGTGCATTGCAAGGAATTTTTGTGTCCGGTAATCCGATTCTTTGCTTTCCGATATGACAGCAATTTAAAAAGATTAGTGCGATTTTCGCTGCTGCCATGTCGGAATGTAATAAATTGAACTTGCTGTAAATTTCCTTGCAGTGTATAAACGCCTTGTGTGAACTTTAATGTCTACTTCTAGGTAGAAATATACGATGCAAAGGTTCAGACTATAACTCTATAGAGATGCACGTTGTTTAGCTGTTAATAAGTTCTGGTTAGAGTTAAACATATTGACTGGATGCTTCATATCAAGACCGAGCAGATGTTAGTAAGTAAGTAAACACTTTATTGTACAAAAGGAAAAAATACGAAGTTAAAAAAAAAACCAACGATGTTTGAAAACGGCCACGCTTTATTGCCACCATTTTAATATTTAGTTCTAAAATCGTCATCATCTTCATCCTCAACATTTCCCATAAGTCGTCCACTGCTGAACATAGGCCTCCCTTTTCCATGAGTACCTGTTGGAAGCGACTTGCATCCAGCGTTTTCTGGCGTTTTTAAAAATCGTGCCATAGAGCTATCTAACCTTGACCATCGACGAATAGTTGATTGCTATTACTTTTCCATTGCTCCATATTTACTTGAAACGAAGTCATGCAATAGTAGATTGTTCAACAAGGGACTAAAACAAGCCATAATGTCACGAGATATTTAGACACCCGAGCATAGCGAGGGTGGCTATAGTTCGAGTGTCAGTATGGTTGTTTAGTCTCGCGTTAAACACTCTACTTTTCACTTTGAATGCGAGGAAAAAAACGACGTTCTTTCTGTTATATAAAAAATTACAATACTGATTACAACAAAGCTTTCCATGTACAAATATGTTTTAATCTAGCCTAAGAAAAATTAAAAAAAAAAAAAACGCTGTTTTTCTTTTCTTTTACTTTTTTTTTTGTAAAGTGACGCTCTGAATGCTTGCATATTTAGCCAACAGATTTTAACTTTAAACTATTTTTAAGCTTATTATTATTACACTATGCATAATAAAATGTGTTAATAATAGCTTGGGCCTTGCTCCGCTGCCGACGGCATTCTAGATTAGGTTTTTTATAGTGTGTTTGTTTTTTGTTTTGCGAAATTAAATCACGTTTAAAAGTTTTTTTGGCAGAGTAACAATTACCGCCATTTTTAAAGACATAGAAGTAGCCTCATTGACATTTATGACATTTTGAGGTTATAATCCTACGTTTACAAACACGGTGACTGGCTGTTTAAGAGGTTTCTAAGGCCAATTAAAAAAATATTACTTTAGCCCCTAGAGCTTAAAAAGGAGTTTTAGGCCCGCTATATAGGGACTAAAGAATCACTTTAAGAGCATGAGAAGTGAAAATTATATTAGTCTTATTATGATTTGATATTCATTCGACGGAATCCAGTGGGGATCCGGAACCATTGTTACGGATTTGATGTGAAAACAGCCAGTGCAGTATATTTGAGACTAGAAACGGACAATTACTCATAAACATTTTCAACTTCCAGGGTCTGAAGGATGAAGGCATCGACAGTTCCTCCGATGACGAATCCGCTTCAGCGTCAAGCGTCTCCTCGTCAGAGAAGAGCTGTTCTTCATCAGAGAGCTCAGACGAAATCCCCGGCCCCAAGCCGCGCCGGTTCCAAAGGAAAAACAACAAGCTCAAGTCCTCAAGAACAGATTCAGACCTTATCAAGGTCCTCCAAGATCCTTACCCTAAAAAAATTCAACTACCAGGAGCCAATGAACTTAAAGAGCGCTTAAGTCAGAACAATACCCAGGCTATCAACAAGCCATTACTAGGCAAGCTTGGGAAGAAGCCGTCAGAAGAAGCTAAAAGCGAAGACGATAGTTTTAAAAGAATGTTCGTAAAGAAAATCGAGGAGCCCATACAGTTGGGCAAGTTGCGGCGGCCTGTGGACAAACTTAGTCCCCAGAAGATGGACGCCAAACCGCCTCAAGTTTTGAAGATATCCGCTTTGAATCAAGAGGCGAAGAATAAGTTCTTCGGTTTGGAACCGAAGAAGGAAAAGACTATTGATGAATTGACCGCCGCTGTCAGAAAATACATTCCACCTGTGAGTATAGAATAGTGCTACCACAAACTTAAGCCATACACTAGGGGACAAATGTCCCACGACACGTGTCCCCAGCAACGTCGGGTGAAGTAGCGCGACGTTGCCGGACTTCGCTCGACATGTCTGGCATCATAAGATGCAAGTAAATATAAGTCGCACAATGTCGCCAGAAATGTCAGACGAAATCAGCCGGCTTCGCTTGACATGTCGTGGGACATTTGTCCCCTAGTGTATCCTTGGCCGAAGTTTGTGGTAGGGCCTTAGCAGACTGCGATTTTCGGGCTAGTTGAAAGCGAGGAGAGTGCGAAACGATTTTAGTGCGAAAGCGTAACGATGAATGCGAGCGGGCTACGATTACGTCGCGACCTGGCATGAATACGCTGCGTACCCGCGGGATATTCTACTAAAACTAGACAAGGTGAACTCGAACAAGAGTATAATTTAGTTTTTCTAAATTGAAAAAAAAAAAGATTGAATTGTCGTTTCGCACTTGCGGTGACAGCGGAATGCGCTCATACGATGGCAATGCTTAAAGCAATAGATTACTAAGCTCTTTCCAATGGAGCTACTTTGTCAATTGTTTTATGGGATTTTGTAATTTCTGTCGGCTTAGCATGGTAAGGAGTGAGTAGAGCTACGCGGGAGATAGACGACTGTACTAGGCGCTGTCTAACTAAGGGCGCTTTCAATTTAAGCGTTTAGGTTCGCCCTGCTGCAGTGCGGAAGCGGTGTGTTTGTCGTACGGCGCACCGTGCATGAAAACAAACAACCGTCTGGGCGCCGTACGACAAACGCACCGCTTCCGCACTGCAGCAGGGCGAACCGAAACGCTTAAATTGAAAGCGCTCTAAGAGACGTCCGAAAATGGCAAATAGCTTATCCCACGCGTGAGTGCTGAGATCTTGTCCAGATGAGGCGAATTCGTCGTGATTCTCTCGTACGTATTCGCTATGGAGGTCGCGCGTTTGTACGTAACAAGACGTTTCTAGTATCTTGACTCGCGCAATACGCGCTAATCAAGCACAAGTTGTAGGTTGCGTAGTGCACGAGATTTACGCGCTTATTTTAATATGCACGATGCTTGTGGACGCGATTATGTGTGCCTAGTGTATCACTAACGCGCGAAACGTTTCGCAACGAATGTGTTTCATCTGGACAAGGTCTACAGTCTAAGTCTACAGTTCTATTTAACAATCGCTTTAGAGTGAAAATTATAGATAGGTTGTTATAAGAAGTCTGCTAGTGATATTTTTAACTAACTCCTGTTGTCCAACAGGTGAGCAAGTCCATGTCAGTCCACACTATCGAGCTGACTGGTTCTGGCAGCGATGGGGAGAGCAGCGGCGGTCGCGAGGTTCGTCAGATCAACAACAGGGTTCGAGTGCGGCAAAGGTTAGTCCCCTTTATTATTGACGAAACGTCCGCCATTTTATGTTTACTGAGTAAAGCGAAATGTCTATCTGTCACTGTCTCTCGAGTAGACTACTGAAGGCCGATCGCGGAAGGCGAAATTCGAGCGTTGACCCACTGATATCTATCTCTGTCGCCCGTGCAGTAATATTGCCCTTATGCTCGCACTTGAGCACGTGCGTAGCACTGTGCGAGCGTGAGGGCAATATTATTGCAGGCGTGCGACAACGATAGATAGCAGCGTGTTAACGCTTGAATTTCGCTGTGCTCCGTGACCGTTCTTTAGCCGAATATGAGCGTATGAGTGGTTTTTAGGTGATGTGACTTTACCTAAGTTGAAAGACCTATAAACCGCTTCACTCTCCGCAAAATAGATTACCAGTCGTTTTCAGAAGTCTGTAGTTAGACAGTGACAGGTATAATCTATCTCGTGACTTGTTATGTTAAGCTGGCAGGGCAGATGTTTGTGATAATGATGAATACTAATAAATGTTCTAGTGTCATAGACATTTCCATAAGGTTGAGAAAGTTTTAGGATTACTGTATCGCACTGTCAGATAAGGACTAAACTAACTCGAAACTCGAAGTTAAATATGACTTTACACTAAACAGATAATCATCAAATCTCATTATTGAAGAGTGACATATTACGAATCATACGGCAGCTTTTCCAAATTATAAATTGCGGACCCGTCACCGGCCCATCAAACTGGCATATTTCCATTTCTTCCTTGAATGTCGCAAGAGGGGATTTAGGACATGTCACTATCAACAATCTATGTTTTATGGCTGCGAAATGAGGAATCGTCATGATTTTTGCCATGTGACGTCTCATGTGCAGTGCCTAACTCATTTAGAAAAAAAGAGATAGGAGGCGTGATATTTATGTTTAATTTTTACTCGTGCGATCCCTAAGCATACTAAATCATGATAGTAGAACAAAGATTTTGAACACTGTCTTAAGGAATCAAGCGATCAGATCAGATCTTGCGTTCTCATTGACCTTGCACGTTAAATGCACATTGCAGTGTCATTGTTACATTTGGCGCGCGCATCCGTCGCAAGGCCAGCCAATGTGTGCACATATCGTTTCGCTTTTACTAAAACAGTACTTCCCAGTCATATACGCAATAGTTCTCAAATTGCCGAATAATAACGGCAATTAGCGATAAAAATCAACGCGTTGTAATCGCGGTATATTTTTAACAACGCTTGGTCAATACGAATGCATGTTATGTTTGTTTTGCTAACGAAAATATTGGCTTCGGAAACATTCGCAGTTTGTGGTTTATTTTAGTTTTCTAATGTTTATCTGTTCGTGCCAATGTCATAACTACGTATGTTAGCTAAATTATGTTCGTAAGCAGTTTTAGGTGATGAATAAAGACTGACCAGAGTGCAAGTTGGACTTGCACTCGTGTAGTGCTGCCAAACTGCCATGTTTTTTATTCAGTTAAATGAAAATACGTTTCTGGTGTTAGGGGCATCTTTTTAATTTTTTATTCATTTGATGTTTGACATTGTAGCATCTGTAGAAATAGATTTAAAACTCAAACAAAACATTACGTACTTGTATTGTGTACTCGATTTTTTATTCTATAAATGTCCAAATTTTCATGATGATGTTAAAATATTATTTAAGTAAGGTTGAATATGTTCTGTCTGCTATTTTGTCGAAGTTGAAATAGTAAGAAGCATGATAGAAAAAACGCCGATTTTCTAGTAATATCCGACGATCCAGTTTTTTCCCAGTTAATGTACAACACTAAAAAACGCGTTCCGATTATAATTTGTAACCATCATGAAGATCTGACGCGTTAATTATTATTACAATCGCTTTATTACGCCTCCACTAATCTGGTTTCTCCGTTTAAGTATAGAATTTCAATCGAAGGAACTGGTTACAAGAATAGTTTAACCTCTTTGCTGACTTTAAAATGCAATCAAGTTACCCACTCACATTATTCTGCCACTTTTTTGCGTTCCTTACTTGTACTGGTCACCCAGTGGGGTAATGTTACATTTTTTAACCGTATACGGTATCGCCGTAATTTATCTGGACAGGCGTAGTTCTAGTTTTTTAGATCGATGAAATCGTGGCATGGGTTTGATTAGCTTTCAACAAGTTTCCTTCTGTTTCGTTATTTATTGCCAGGTTGTTTCTAAATATATACTCGGCAGCATAAAAAAGCGTTGGTAAATGATTAACCCCATTACTTAATCACGATTTGATTATTAAGTCAAATCTAAAATAATATTTTAAATGTAATCACGGTACAAAAACACAGACTAGTCGTATGTTTCTGAAATAAAAAAAAACATACCAGCGTTTTAGTGTAGTACAAATTAACTCCATCATCATCATACCTTCACGTTTGTATTCCCAAACGAAGTAGGCAGAACACATGAAGCACTTCATAGACAAAACCAGGAGTATGCCATGCTCCGTGGCCACTTCTAGCATATTTTTAGGTTTTCAGTTGAGGTACAGATTAACTTTGTTCATACATGGTGCTCGTGAGCATTGCGAGAGATTTCAACCACGAATTCCAGAGGCTATAAGAAGTAATAAATGTTATGTGAACTTAGGTCGAAACACGATTTTTTTTTATAATTTTCATACATAATAATTGCTAATGTCGTATAAATGTGCCTTAATAATAGTAAAAAAAATCGTGTTTCGACCTAAGTTCATATAACATTTATTACTTCTTAAATATAGCCTCTGGAATTCGTGGTTGAAATCTCTCGCAATGCTCACGAGCACCATGTATAATGTGCGCTTGTGTCTAAGAGCGGTTGTCAACTATCTTGCTTGAACTTTCTATAGTGACACTCGCGTCTTTTGTTTCTAAGTGGGCATTATTACAGGTAAAAAAGTTAGCTAAAGACACTCGATCCTAGTTAAGCGTTTATCGATAGCTAGACGTAAACTCTCACAGCAACATTGTATCGGTGATCGCATTAACGAACCGGTTCGGTCCAGTTTCCTCGGGATCAACTCAGGACGGATAGCATCTCGCCTCGTTAGGAACAAGCGTACGTGTAATCTGATGGCATTTACTTAATATTAGGTTCTGTTCATCCCATGTCGCAGATTACTGTGTTCTTTATGATACCACGGTATTACACGTTGAAGGGAATGTCTGAGATTGGAGCTAATGTCGGTGTTTGATGGCTTGTAGCTGGTGTTTACCTATATCTGTTCAGATATGTGCTTCCTGGTTATTATTACAAGTGTGTTTACCTGCGGACTGTTGGGTTTCGAATAGCACGTCTCCATTTCTTCCGCGGGTGCCCTAAGATGCGAGTAAAAGGGTTATGTAATGTTTTAAGCGACAGGGGCTAGCAACCGGTCACCATTACACCTCTTTCATCTACTTTGTAACCAAAACTATGTTATTCCGTGGAAAAAGCGAAGCGCGAACTTACCCTCACTAATTAAAATCTTGCTATACCTTATCGGTTTAGGTACTTAAAACAATGTCAATCTCGACGTGTCTTTTTATTTAAACGTACACTTTATAAATCGAAAACTTTACATTTTATAATTTAGGTATGAAAAAATCATTAAATTTACTTTCATAATTGAATTGTATAGTGTAACGATTTTCATTTTTAGACTGTGTATTTCAACAAAAAGACATGTCAAGATTGTTTATATTGTTTTAACTACCTAAACCGATAAGGTATAGTTAGATTTCGGGGACTGTAGTAGTCACTGATTTAAAGGCAAAATGTTTTTTTACTGGTACTTGTGTTATTCGGAACACTGCATAATTGAATGCGTACGGAAATGCCGTTCGCGGCCCTACTTTTATTCCAAAGGTATATTATTAGGCAGCCCACTATCAGCATCGCATTCGTTCCACTTGCATACGTAACGACGTACTGATGGTGATAGACGCGATATTCATTCGCTGGCGATTTTATTTCCATATTAATTTCTACATGCGTCCGTTCGCCTCGCTGACGTTATTTACAAATTCATACGCATACGCACCAAGTATGACGCGAATCTGATGGTTTCGATGTTTGTTGGAAAATTTGCTTAACTAACATTTTTGTGCATGGTTTGTGGTGGCCATGGAGAATGAAATGAGTAGTTCTGTTGTTGCAAATAGCAACTTCATGCTTTGCAGCCACTTTTAGCATAATTTTAGATTTAAACATACCTAGATGAGAGTTATAATGTTATGATATTGTCATTTTCATAGCCTGTCGCCTACAACATATTTAAACTTATCTCCTCACTCGCATCTTACGACATCGACAGAAGAGATGGTGAGATGTTTTTCTAAATCCAAAACGACAAGGGTAAAGTTAAAAGGTATACAACTGAATCAAAATTGGTTTCCAACAAAAGGAAATTGTGTCAAGTGTGTCAGATTTACCGCGCCGACGCACCCGATTTCCAAGCTTGTTTGCTGGTAATTGATAACTTTCCCCAACCCCCGATGACATGGAAATGCTGGCGGCAAATACGTACTTTGGCGCTAATGCGGTCGTAAAACCGATACGGACTAAGTAGATCGATAATTTACAGGTAACTGACAATAAATGACTGTAGAGCTCGGGAAAGACTTGAAATTTTGTTAGGTTAAATCTAGCTCTTATATGTAAGGACGAAAAATCATAAAGCGTTCAAGGATCCAATGTAAAAAGTCATATTATTAAGAATTTAAGATTATTAAATGAGTTAATTCGTAGATCTCACGCGATTCTTCTAACATAGGTACCTGAGGAGCTTAAATTTTACATTAGAATCTAATGATTAGATAAATTTCGACTTTTTTTTAAATACCCCGTGTGGTGCCGGGTTAGAATAGCACCTTCTTCACCTCCCTTTCTTCCCGAAGGTGTCGACTCTGGGAAATGATTAGTGTATTGTGGGCGATAGGCTAGCAACCTGTCACTGCAATATCACTTTTAACCATCTGGTTACCCTGAATTTGCTAAACGTGGCACTGGATTTTTGAATTCTTGTGCTCTGCCTACCCCTCATGGGAATACAGGCGTGAGAATATGTATGTGTGTGTTTTAAATACTAAAGTTGTCCGGTGCGCAGTTCGGGGTTTTAACCCATGTCTCTTGACTCATCGTGCCGATTGTGTCGATCACAGAACTATATTTACAAATCGTTGTCAATGTGTGATTATTAAAACAGAATAGAATCTTTTCTATTGTATGGTTTGAGACTGTTTATGACTTCTCTTGTTTCTATCAATCTATTCATTCACATGACCTTTGAGAATAAAATGATGCGCAAAAGGGAATACTTTCAAGTTTAAGTATGATTCATGTAAATGTATGAAGGAATACTGTAAAGCATCTTCATGTTCACAAGAATACTGTGTCAACATCCACACCTGCCAGGTCAAATGTGTTATTAACCATAAACTTTCTTCGCTATTGTCTGCGGTTGAAATGCTATTCAAAGTGAATTTAAACAAATAATCTGCATAATAGCCAGTTAGGTTGTAAACGTGCTAGAGCTCGAGTCTTGGGGATCGAAAGTTTCCAACGATAGTGTCACTTGTCACTTGTCTTGTCACTTATGGATGCGTTCGCGCATCTTATTATAGGATTAACTGCGGAAAATCAAATCCCTGTTAGAGATAGGCGGCAGGCTCTTTAGTTGAGACGAGTCAGAAGGGGCGTTGCTTTTTAACGGTTGTTCCTGATAGGTTTTCTTTGTTTGGTTTGACCCTGCAAATGATAGAAATGTGACATTTTACTGTTTTCTGTAACTTTTCATTTTCATAAGAAGGCCAAAATGAAGATAAGATTGAATATTGATGAGAGTATGTCAATATTAAACTATGCTCTTTTGTTATGGTCGTGATGAGTGTAATATGGTGTCGGGATAGAATAACACCTCTCCCTTTCTTACAGGGATGTCGTATGAAGCGACTAAGGAAACAGGTTTCGGTATGCTTTAGGCGACGGGCTAGCAACATGTCACCTAACATCATGTAACCTATAATTATCCTAGAAGTGGATGCGAGGCGTGGGATGGTCATGGTTTTGTCTGTGTTATATTTGGTTCGGTAACATAGGTGCTATTGTATCCGTACCAATATATAAATGTGAAAGTGTGTTTGTTTGTTTGTTTGTCCGTCTTTCACGGCTAAACGGAGCGATGAATTGACGTGATTTTTTAGGTAGAGATAATTTAGGGCATGGAGAGTGACATAGGCTACATTTTGTCTCTTCAAAACCCCCCATTTCCCTAAAGTGAGGAGTGGAAGTTTTCAATGTAGAAAGCTATAAAATTGGTATGTGTGCTATCTCTTCTGTGATACCCCGAATTTAACGCGAGCGGAGCCGCGGGCAAAAGCTAGTTTATGTATAAAAACAGGCTCTCACTACTGATTGTTGAACTGTATGGGTTAAATTTATATGACAATCGTTCAACCGTAACAAACTCGGAACTGGGTTATGTATGATAACTCTAAGAATAGCGGAACAGAGTGAACACAAAACAGACTCCACTAGCCGGCACGTTATGGCGTGTAACGTATAATTTTATTATCGTGATACATTACCGCGAAAACCATATTACCAAAAATGGAAGCGCGTAACCATCCACTGCTGTACTGTGTCCATTCTAAATGCGTATGTATGGTTATGGAACTGAGACTCTGTGTCGGACGGCTGGAAAACCGCCGACCGAGTGGCACAGATGCATCCTTGCGAAACGGCCAGGAAGCAAGATCCATGTATGGTGAAATAGACTTCGGGTCAAGTACAGAATACATAGCTTTGTATTGCTGCTGAGATCTCGGAAATCCTGGAGAAGTGTACTCTATAAGTTGCAGCGTAAGGGCTACACCTTTGTTGGGCGATGAAAATGGATTTTAATATGAAATGCCTCGTTTTAAAGTCACCGGAGTTTCGCTTGGCGGTTTCCTTGGGAAGCATAATTTTTTTGCTGTTTCGATAGACATTATTAATGTAAAACTTTCTATGCTTCCACTTTGACCTGTTTTGATTAGTTGGTAGGTTGAATGGCAACAATTCGGATTTACATTTTGTATGCGAACGTTGGCCAATACTAACCCATTGTTGCTTTTTGCTGTTCGCAAATATAATCAATTGTATGCGACCTTTTGTATCAATAGTGTGACAATATCTGTTTCGCTATTACGAAATCGATACTGTACCAGACGTACCAGATTTCCATTCTTTGATACATGAAAAAACATGCCAAAAACTAGGCATTTTCTAATAAACTACGAGACCTAGACCTACATAATTCAAGGAAGGTTCTAAAATGATCGATTCATCAGCAAATTACCATTTCGTGCGTGAGAAGAATAAAGCATAGATTATCTTTATGACGTAGGCAGAGACGAGCTTTGCGCCTGAGGCCGGCTGTAGTCATTACACATCCACGTCCCGAGCATTTATTACACATTACGTACGCCAATTTGGATACGCAACTTCAACAAAACTTTACCGTGTCCCAAACTTGATTTCAACCGCGTCAATTTATACGTTTCTCGAACGAAATGGTTGCATATCTCCACAATCCGGTTGCAGTTTTGACTAAAACATACAGCGTTAGAGTAGGGGAGGTAGGGGAGGGATGGGCAGTTGGGAGACATGGGCACCCCTCTTTTATTCTGATTTGATAAAAGATTTAATTTTTTTAGTGATTTGGTAATTTAATTCTGGCTTCACTGATCATCCATAGGCTATCTGTTGTTTCTGTCAGTTATCGAACACAAATATGTTTGAAGATTATGCACTCGTAAAAGTAAGTATTTTGTTGCGTTTTTGGATCGTAATAAAAAGAAAACTAGTGAAAAGTATGTGCATTTTTTATTATTTATCTATTGTATATTTACTAAACTATGAATTAAACTGAAATTTAAGCCTAAATACGTAGATTAAAAAAAATACCCGTAACCTATGTTGAAAATGTATACGGAGGGAGAGATGGGCATTTGCACGGGTGGGAGGTTTGGGCATGCCCAATGCTCCCTCCTATTATATTCTGTATAGATTTTTAACTATTGGTTGATTTTTAATTGCAGACAGATACTATTTAAATTAAAAAATAAAGGTTTGCGACGGAAAATTCCTAAAGATTGAATATTACGAGCCATAGAAGAGGTAACCACCACTACTAATTTAAGAGGCTGAGTAAGATCAGAAACACCTTTTTTTTCCTGAAGTAGATGACATAGCTAGTCCTTTTAGACGACATCAAATCTAAATTGCCAGTACATACAAAAGACATACAATAAAACCAAACATGGTAGTTCTAAGTACACGTTTGATAGTTCTTTATGGGTTACCCAATCTCAGACAAGTTAAGATATTGTTTAAGATGTATTTTATTTGTAAATTTTATTTTTGTTTTCTATTATTGATGTAGTTTATTAATACTTTATTTGTTAACTAATTTTTGTATTCCATTATGGATACAAAGTAATTTACAGGCCGTGCCCAAGCCTCCCACCGGGTATGTCCAAGCCTCCCTACCGTAGGGAGCAATGGGCACTTTTGACTTAGTTTACAAAATATCTCGTAATTTTGAGACTGAATGTAATTTTTAAGGAAGCTCTTTAATTATAACTAGCCAAATACTTGGTGCAATAAGAATTGGCAATAAAAGTTGACTATCTATAAAATCTGATCTTTTATGCAATAAATAGCGAAAAAGTGCCCATCCCTCCCCTACCTCCCCTATGTTGGATTGATGTGCCGTAAACCACTGAAAGATATCTCCTCATTGGCCTCAAATGGATTTAGCAAAATGAAGTTAACTACAAAAGTAGGTCAAGTACGTCTCCGTTCGATGCTCAACGAACAATGGAAGTGCAGTTGCATCAGTTTTACGACGCAACTGATTTCGTCTACTCAACGAATGACATCAAACTGGCAAATTTATGTTGCCTTTGTAATGATCATTGCTGCATCGTTGAGTAAATAAATTTACTGAATTTATAATAATCTCGAATCGTCTCCTTGGTTGCGTTGGTAATGACTTGTGCCTTTAAGCTGTTAAATCATTCGAAGGCAAGTTCGCTCGTTAGTAGAAAATTGCGGAGAATTATTATCATTCATTATGCAGCCTCCAATTAATAATCGCTTATAGCGTTTTTTGATTATATAAGTTATCATAAACGTCACAAAACATAGTCAACCATACTTTTCACAACTTCTAACAGCTTATTTGCTGTAAGTAAATTAATTCTGAATAGTTATATGATATGACCTACTTGTATAGCGTTTAATTTTTGTCCTCATTAATAAAGAAATCTATAATCAGAATCAGACCTATTCATAATCAACTGTCGGTAAACAATCCGGCTCTGACGCGATGGCTTTCTCTTGCCCACGTGGACCGGTGTCGTGAGTCATCGCGCCATGGTCTTTCCTCTTGACACAATGACGAATGATGAAGCCTTCTATGTGACGACAAAATTAGTATTCGAAACATGCGTATGCGATTTTGCAGCACGTTTAATCTAAGAGAACGTTCCGTCTTACTTAGGGTTGCTGTAGTCTTCAGATTTTTAGTCGACAGTCAGTTCTTTCTCTCTGGTGTCTGTTCTTCGTTATAAGAGAAAACGGGACAGTTATATTGAAATTCGCGGGAAACCGGCGGCCATTTTTTAAGGCAATACCTAAGCAGTATTAGGAACTTCCGATGAATCGTTTTAGAGAATCCGCTTGGTCTATTTTTAGATTGAGGAAAATCTTATTCGCTTTTCGCAACGATGCTATGTCAACGTATTGTGGGCGTGTCGAATACGAATATATATACAAACGAAAATATGTTTTGTAGAAGAGGAAAAGATTGATAGAATGAGATACGTACTAATAATGCACAGTTGTTGAGTTCTCACTTTTTGCCTAGCTTGAAATCACGTACCATGTTCTTATCTCATCATAACTCATAATATATCTGTCTCCAATCGATATAGTTGTACAATATACACTCATTTAATTTTTATTTGCTTTGCTATTGTTCGGGTGTTGGATTTTATGACTTGTACACAGAGAATGATAATATTTTATGGTTAGCAGTCCCGTATGTGTGAATTTATATTAGGCGAAATTACGCTGTTTGCGAGTGAGTTAATCAGGTTAAATTAGTCAGAATTTTACACGCATTTGGCAATGTTATCGTGTCCTGACGTACCCTTTAACAGCTATCCTGCTTAATTAGAATTGAACTTGTTGTAGGTTATTGGCCTCATTTGACGGCTATTTCATTTAAAACAACTGACAAATCGGCAACATTTTCGTAGTCTATAAAAAAGCAAGTTAGCGTGCAACGCATTGCGATATTAATTATATTTATAATGATATTCATTCATATTTCCATCATGTTGTACTACGACTTGCGCCCGCGACGCACGCGTCCGTATCACTTCGTGTTTTCTAAAAGGGCTTAAGTTAACTGCAGCAGCGATACTTTTACGACGTTTAATACAACGATGTAATATGCAATTATACTTCACTTGTTCTTCCGAGAGATTATATTTACTTGTAGTAGTATGTTTCACGTACGGCCGTTGTCACAATATTTAG